>KK118355.1:403091-427091 GCA_000611955.2 Stegodyphus mimosarum | reverse complement strand
AAAGACTGTCTGTTCAATGAGACACGATCACGAGATATGCAGCGTAGAATTGCTAGTGAGAGTGACTATTCACCGTTGAAGTGAACAAGGTGTTTTTATCGCCTTATGATGATAAGCGTTATCTGATAGATAGCGTCAACAGCTACGCATATGGGCATTATGCCATTTAAAATTTTATTTATTTAATCTTTTAATTTTCTTCTTCATAAATTGAGATTATTTAGCGTAGATCACGTAAAGTTTAATGATATTTAGCATATTTAACTTGTATATATTAAATTTAACATATTTTGATGATTTTGCTTAATTTTTATTTTAATGTATGTATCTAATTATCTTTCATATTTAACGCATTCATTTACTTTGTATATAATTATTTTTCTTAATTTTTACTTTTGCATTTAATGTTATCTTGTATATTTAATTTGTATATAATTATTTTTCTTAATTTAACGCATTTTATATAGTTAGTTTGTATACAATTATTTTTCTTAATTTAACGTATTTATTCATTTAGTTTTTTTACATTGAAAGGAGTTCTGTGTATACAATCTTTTTTAATTTCATGTTTAATGATATAGTAAATTACATTTAGTTTATAATTTTTTTTCTTAATTTCTTTCATTTTAAGTTTGTATGTAATTATTTTTTTTTCATATACTTAACACTATAGATATTTTAGTATAGTGTTACTTTTCGGCCTCTTGAAAAACTTATGGAAAGCTTACATAAAGCTATGCATAAGTTTTTCTGTTCTAAATTTTCGGGATTGTCGAGGTGCAGTTAACTGCACCGGATGGTGGTGGGGACAATCCTAAAAAAATATAATTTATTCATTTTCTTACTCATAAGTGACTAGAGATCATGGGGTAGTGCTCTAAAGCAACCAATCATAGTACTACCCTGTGAACCCCTTTTGTTCCAGGTTCGAATCCAGATTTTATCAACTAAATCAAACTGCGTCTCCTGACTTGCACCGCCTCAATCCGCCTCCTTATCAATTAGTTTACTCATCCACAATCCGCCTCTGGCCTTGCACCGCGCACCGCCTGCGAGTTTGAGATCCTGTTGGTGAACTCTCACTTTCACACTACTTATATTTGTCCTGTATTTATTAATAATTATTTATTTGAACAAGAAATGAATTTCGTGTTTAGGGTTACCTCCTATTCAATCGAATAAGTACGGACTATCTACCTTGTAAACTTCTCATTTTATTTAACAGCAAAACGATCGATTTTACCGAAGTAGCCAAAATACGGAACCTATTTTCGCCTGCTTATTTGTTAAGAAACAGAGAACTGTTTCATTAAGTTAATGCAGAAAGCGATTATTAATAATTCGTCTCGGAACATAATTGCTTCTTTTTAATCATCAGTTCCTTGTTAAATTGAATGGTTACTGATAAATATGATACTTAGAGGCAACGCTTTTACTCTAATAATTTTGAGAAAATAAATATTAACGTATAATAAATATAAATAATTATATATCAGAGGAATAAATCTAATAAAGATACGTTAATCATATAATGAATATTTATCAAATAAAGAAAAACCGGGAGAAAAAAAATTTAAATTAGTGAATTTTAAATTAATAGGACTAAAAATAAAATCCTTCCCTATTGCTGCAAAGATAATATTTAATTTAATAAAGTAATAGAGTATATGAAGGAAAATATCTCTTAGAAAATTCGAATTGAAATTTAGAAAGCAAAAATGCACTATTCCGGTAACAAATAATTGATAATTTAGAAAGTAAATATGCACTACTGTGGTAATATAATTACTAGGAGTTTATAAATTAATACGGTGGAAAAGATGTATCAAAGGAAACACCAACAATCCCAAATGATATCTGGAGAGAAGCTCCTATAAAATTCTCAGGTCCAGATTTAAGAGGAGTACATAAATCTTTCGTACATATTTGTGGTGACAGAACAGAACATTAACGCAGTTCATGTATTTTTATTTTACAACCAATATAATTACTAGTTTAAATAAAGCTACTTTGTTTCTCTTATCGTTTGTGACTCCATTCTGTCGGAACATCGAAACGCACCCGAAAATTTACAAAAATTCAGCTCTAAAACAAAATGTAACTATAATCTTCAAACCATTTTTTATTCTTAAGAAATAAAAAAAACAAGCCAATAACTGCATTTTCTTGAAACGGTACATCAAGAATTACACAGATTAAAAGAAAGCCAGGTAAAAAATATACTTCAGGTTTCCTCACCGCTGATGTTATCTTAACTTCAACTACGGTCTCCGGGATAGGTGTCACAATGAAAAGGGAGACGCACCTTGAGAAGACCCTTCGTGCCAAGATTGGGGATAGGATGCCAAAAATTCTTCCTTAAGCGCTTTGTCTTGAGTTCCATTTCGCTAGTAAACTGTTGCTCGAAATACGGTGTGGTCTTTGAGGGGAGGCATCATTCGAAAGCTATTTTCGAATTCTCCAGCATTTGATATATTACTAAAAAGCATACTTCCCGTAAACTGAATCTCATTTGCTACCTTCAGGTCAATGATTGACTTTTTAGTACCGACCTTTTTTCTTTTGTTTTTACATTCATGTGTTGATAACACTACGTAGCTCAAGAGATTATATACCTCGGATATTTCGAAAATACCTCTATAATGATACTTAAAAACTAGCTGAAACAATTGTAGTTTAGAAAAATACTGCGTATAGCTCAGGTCTAGCTAAAAAAATCATAAAAATGACAACACAGAGTTCATCAATCTTATTCTTAAACCATACAATTACAGATGTAATTAACATCTCATAAACCAAATTCTGGATGGATACACATATTATACTTTATCCACTCAAGCCTGTATCGTGTTGTTGACTTGTTTTCAGATAATTTTAGGATTAATTAAGCAAATAATAAAAACACTATTCTTCTTGCTTTTGTGACCTATAGTTAAATTTGGGTATGAGACGCAGATTTCGTAGTTACGTAGCTTGATTTAAGGACAAATTAACACACGTGATAGTATGCAGCTAAAAAATTTATTGCATGTTTATTATTTTTGCAATCTTTAAACCACGATTCTGTGAGAGACGTGTAGATTAAATGCAGTTGCTTGAAATGTCTAATGATAATTTTCAGCTGTAAGACGTGATTATATATAGTTACTTCCGTGATTTTTAACTATGTTTAACCTGTGAGATATAGATTTTATGCAGTTATTTCTATAATCTAAATAGATCTAGTTTTCTTAGCTAGCATAAACTGCTACTATACCTACCTGAAAATCTCTTAGCGACTTACCGCTAAGACTAGAAGATGAAAACAACAGAGAATTGGTGCAAAAGACCTTTTTATTGAGCTCAGTTATTTACAGAAGGCACAGTCTTTGTGCTTACAAACCCACCATCTACTGGTGGCAATAGAACTGAAGATAATGGTAAATTAAACTTTAAAGGTAAGCTAGTCGTTCAAGACTACATAAATTAATTTAACGTAGCAGGTTAACTCAGAAAGCCACCTCAACGTGGTCTTCGACGGCAAGAATGAGAAGCTGAGATTCAGAGTCCAAATAGCTAGTAGAAAGAACAACGTGCGCACTCAATAACGAAGCATGCTATGATTAACCTTTTCGCTACTTCAGTTTAAATACACCCTCGTTCGCCCTAATTCATTTATATTCTGGCGAGGAAACGAGAGAGAAATAAGAATGACCGAAAAGGTTAACAAATTAAAATAACTGCTAGTAAAAATAACATACACCTCACAATGCAAAGCTAGATTTGAATCATCAGACATGTACTATTCATAGTTACGGCTATAACCTGTATTTATATTTGAGCTACAAGACGCGGGTAGTCGAATTTATGATTTATGTGTGACCCTATATCCGTTGAGCCGATTGCCATCTCATTGAACCAGTGTCTCCTAGTCTGTTACAAGGATTTCTTACAGACTGCTGATTAAGCTAGGCTTCGAATTCCATAGAAAGCATAGGTCTACAGTCTTTATGGCATGGAGTGCTTAATACCATCGACCGAAAGTTTCCTGAAAAGACTGTGGCGGAGAAAGAGTGGTGTTACACTCTTCAAATTATCCTCGAAAGTTTTCTTTATCAAAATTGAGACGGAGATGTGCAACCTTATGCTGTCATCTATAAGAGGTACAAGCCAACGACAAGCATTCTCTGCTCATCTTGAGCAAGACGAATTGGTGAATCTGATCAGGAATATGTTCATATCAGGAGGATTACCAACAACAACAAAATGATTTGTGTGAAATGTCAGCCATGGATTACATATGGCGCTCCTAGGCTTTGAGCTATGAGACATATACTAGATGTAGAGATCATGTAATTACTTCTGAAAGCTATGGGTAGATATAAATTATGAGATTTGGGTTGTACATAGTTGTTTTTATGTTTTAGAGCTACATATGAAATAAAAGACACGAATTACGTTTAACTGGTTACTAAGATTTGTAACTAAGTACAAGATCTGAGATATTTTAGCCATCTTGAACTTACAAAGTGTCTGAACAGCAAATTTTTCTTTCTATCGAAACCAAAATGGCCTATATTAACAATTCTGAAACTGAAATTCTTCCTTTTAAGTAGAATTCTACACTAATATTTTTCTTTCATTGCTTATTATATCCCATTCAATACCCTTTCTTTGAAATGTGAAAATGTACATAACATATTATCCCAAAACACTCGAGAGTTAGTAGCTAGATCAGGAATGTTTCTGTAGAAGATTCTGTAAAGGAAATCATATAACAGTTACCTTATACTTCGGACAAACTACGAAAACCCAAAGCAGCCATTTACTCGCAGAAGATCCAATCTTGGAAGAGCTATTAACGTTTAAAATATTTTACACCGATGCGCTAGAGGACACTTTTATTACACATGTGTGCATAATAATGCACCATATACTCGTAAACATTTGCAAAGAATGCTGTTTAATGTGGAAAATAAATCTGATTATGAAGCCTATGTATAAAACTCTCTCTACATATTTATTTTATACCCTTTCTATACGAAGCCACTAGCATAATTTCTTTCAGAAAGCGTGTTATTTTTGGCCCAAAGGGCATCAGCCAGAAGGGCTATTAATTTCGTTTCGGCGTTTTGCGTTGATTCACTATAAACGGCGAATCACTTTTCAAATTGTTGCCACCAAATATTAGAGCTCCGTATTATATTTAAAGAAATTAAATAATGAAGAATCTGAATAAATGTATGTACGTTTCTTGCATTGTGATAAAACAACGGAATTTGATTTATTATCTATTTCATATTTTGTCTAGCATTTATGAGTTTTTGAATAACAACTCAACGATTTCAAAGCGAGCAATGGCAACACTGTAAAAAAAAAATTATCTCCAACGCGCGAGACTGTGTACCGAAAATTCTAACGATAAATTATTTTGCAATATAGCTGTTGAACTGAATTTTATGGTTTAACTGCGAAGAACATGATATTTAATAAACAAAGGTAACCCACAAAACGTTAGAAAAAAACAACGCCCCTTTGGGCGTAATCTAAAATCTGAAAGCTTTCAGATATTTTTTCTATTGTTAATTATTTTCATTTTAAAAAAATTCAGTAAATTATTTGCAGACAATCAAGAGTCTGTTAAATACTCCTTTCTCGAATAAGGAGAGATTTTATGCATGTACATACTTTTGGAAACAAACCCTCCATTTAAACTTTCATCTTTTCTTTCAAAAAATTATTTTAGTTAATGGAATTGAAGAAGAGGTTATTGAGAGAAGTATTAATGTCCATAACTTATTGTAAAATTTTGCAACTTACTCAGTTTCAACTTAGCATACAACTGTTATGATAAGAAACTATTATTATCTGCCATTAAACCATAGGGCAGAGTAGATAAGATCGTTGAATACTGATAGTTAACTCTAGGATCGGATCTCAGCGAACGGAGTAACTGCATGAACCTTCCGTTGTTTTTCCATGAGTATATATAAATACGAACCAGTTTTCCTTTTAAATCCCTATTTTTTTACACGAAATAATCTCTTCCATTTTAGGAAGATAACCTTCACGCTTCGCCTTAATCAACTAATCAACTGTATAACGTGTATGCACTTTTGAAAACATAAATATTTAAAAAAGGAAGACGTTTATTGTCTGTTCTGCGAAGGAAGATCTCTATTATTCGATTATGATGATTATTTGCTATAAAAATCCAAAAAACCCAAAATGTTATTTTGCCGCCATTTCAAATTCCTTTTTAACTTTCGCTCTTGATCTCTTTCTTCAAAAACAAATCAGAAAGAAAAACGCCAAAAAATTACTTTGATAATCACTTTGGGCAATTAATCATACTCGAATAACATTTTGAGTTACTCAATATATAATGCATATATTGTACTTTTTAAACAGCTTCCTAAATGAGCGCTATGTAAAATTTAATGCCACCTCTTATTAGTGTAAAAAAGTTATTATTTACGGATCAATAGGACACATGCACTATTAATCGATAAGTATGTCATTAATAAACTTCTAAGCCCACCCTTTAAAAATAAAGTAATAAGAAATTAAAGAGAGTTAGATCAAAGTTAATTCTTTTGTTAGGAATAATTTTAAAGGAGAATCTACCAAAAGAAAAATGTATTATTCCTTTCCCCCATTATTGATAAAAAAATCCTCTTCCAATTATCCTTAATTATGAACTTTATTAACTGTTAAGGCTAATTTAACGAGCTGTTTAATTTAATCTTAATTAATAATTAATTAAGGTGAATGATGCAACTGGGTTAATTTGTAAAAGATGGTTTATAAAAAGGTTTACTCTCCATAAAAGAAAAGGAAGACGGCGTTCTTTTCATGATTAGTTAGTTATGAAAGGAGAGCAATTTCTTAATGAGAAGTCTATGGATTGGTTGCAAAATAAAATTGTATCAGTGATGTTAGTTTTATTTTGAAAGAGATTTTTATCTGCTTACTTGTATTATTCTTATCGCATTAATTGTTATTTTTCAAAATAATTAAAAAAAATTAGTACAATACTTCAGATTTCTTTATTACGCTTTCCAAGCAGCTTGGAAAACAATTTATTATCCGTCGCATTGTTTACATAGCTCTCCAAAAACTGTTTCGAATAGTTTAAGATTCTCCGCTCTATAATGGACACATTGTATCATAGCAAGGATAAAAATTAGCGTCAAATTTAATGAGTCTGATGATTAGGATAGAAAATAGAGAAAAGATCTAGTTAACGGTTAACGGTTTCGGATAAATCAATTGTTTCGAAAAATTCGAATTGTTTTCTTTTGTAGTTCGTTCGCAGCCAGGCCATGGCTTTGTGATGCAGCAAAACATCCATTTAATGCAGACATAATGACGATTTTTCCACTAAGTCGAAGATTATTGTCAATTAGAACACCAATTTCACAAAAAATGGTTCATCAATACTGGACTTTTAATTTTAAAAAAATGAATCCACCTGCACTCGAGCTATTAAAGTAACAATATGCTGGTAATTCCTGACGCCTAACCAAGATGGCTTCATAGAGTCTTGAAGGTCTTCCTCATACGTAACATAAATATGAATCTTTTACGTTTAGTAAGTTAGCCACGTAAACATTCTTTCTTAGGCAAATAATTCCTGACAACATCGAGATAAATAAAACATGAAATATTAAAATTACAGAATTTTAGTAAGTATTTTATTGAAAACAATTCACTTTTGTATGTTCCCTGCCGATTAGTACTAAGGTCAGCCATTTGAAGCAAAACAACTATTCAGTTTATTTTAGAGTTTGAAGGTTTTAATTGTAACGGTTTTAAGTTACAAGTATTTTGTAAATTTTTAACCCATGCCTGTCTAATTTTAATCAGCACACTTATTAGCATATACCGGTCTTTTGTAAATAGGCACATCTACATGCATGAATCGAAGTAAATTTTTTTCCCCATTTTAGGTAGTAGTAAACACTACTGGTCAGTATAATGCGTTAAATGACACTGAGTGACTAAATATTAGAGACACGCATTCTTTTTTAACACGGACCAATGCTGTGACTTATCTCAGTTGTCTGACTGTAACATCAGAAGAAGCTCATGAATTCCATGGTGGCAAGAACAGCAAGACTGCGCTTGTCGTTGGCAAGAGCACTGAACACCATGCAACACGATTTCGCTGCGTTCCGCCGCCCCCCCCCCAATTTTGCTGGAGAGGACCCCGGGAGAGGAAGGGTCCGAGGGTCTCCCAACCCTCATCACCTACCACCAACCTTTTGAGAGGACTTTCGGCTCACCAAATATTTAGAGTGCCCCCCACGTCACAAAGAAACTATGCATTTACAGACGTAAGAGGCAGAAGCTGCTGCTTATTTTAAAGATTCTCATCTTAAAGAGAAATAATTATCGCTGCGGTAAGTGTGCAAATGAGTAAAACGAAATTGAAAGCCTTAAGCGAATTTGAAATGGCGCATGATCGTGAATGTAGCACGTGGTTGCAACATCTCTGAAATAGTTTTAATGTTTTACATTTTTCTTTTGCCACAATATTTTAAGTATTTGAAGAACGGAAGTTGTATTAAAAACTACTTCGGTAGAAAAAACAGTTCCGGTTAGGAAATGCTGGTAAACGAAAGAAAGGCGGTTGGCACCAACTATCTGCAGCAACAGGACATGATGATATGACCATTTGCAACTCATTAAAATGCAGATACAGAACACAAAACATATCCGAATGCTCACACGATGGACTTCGCAATGAAAGCGTTTTAACAGTAGGACATAGACAAGGATGCTTTATATTATCACTGATAAACAGAAATTCACGACTCCTGTCACCTCAGGAATACCAAAACTGGAAGCCTGAAGAATGGAAAAACATGCTTGGCCCGAAGACTCTCGTTCTCTGCTCAATCATGTAGATTACTGGATTGGAATAAGATGCTCCCCTCCCCACAAAAAAAAGTCATAGATCTATTATGCCTAATAACAGTTTGATTTCTGAGGAATATTTTTTGAAATAAAGTTGGTCCCTTGATATGTCTGAAAACAGCTCAATACCACAGCCTACACCAGTATCCTTCATTGTAGACCACAGACACTCGTTTATGGCCGAGATGCTTTCTAATGCAAATGATTATTTTCACCAGGATAATGCGCCTTGTCATTGGACACGGCTGATCTCAAACTGGTTTGAAGTGCATGATTTAGAGTTCAGTTTGCTTCCGTACTCAACTCCAGTCTTCTGGCCTCTATTCTGACTTACAGGAAAAAGGTGGAATAATTACCGCAAAGCTCGGAAACGCCACCATTCCACTAAACGAACTTATAGATGTTATGCCAACAATGGTTAATATTTCAGAAACAATATCAGCCATGTTGAGTCTATGCCCAGGAAATATCAAAGGTTGACCAATGCGTTATTAAAGATGTGCCTCTCATATTTTGGTCACTCAATGTACAAACATGTTAAAGAACGAAGATTTAAACACTTAGCTGAATATTTGATTGAAATAAGTTTTTTTTTCTCTTTACTGTTTTAAATTCTTGAAAGTATATTATAAAGATAATTATATATATATATAATTATTTATGTGTGATTCATAAAACTATAACCACAACGAAAATAATAAAAATCTGAGCAGCAATAATAATAACAAAAAACTAGTTTTTTAACTGTTTCAACCATAACCAAAATAGTCTTCACTTTTTAATACTGAATTACCTAAAATTAACAGTAAACTGTTTTGTTTTAGTATTTTTCAATTTCCTGCAATGTAAAAGCAATTACACATTTCGATGAAATATCACACTTACTTGCAGTTTTTGCATACTATTTATTTTTTTTGTTGTTTTCGCACTGAAAAAGTATATTTTTAGCATTATGGAATGATCTGCTTATATAGAAAATTAAAAACGCAATTTGTATACGATCCTTTAAAAAGCATCTCAGAAATTCGATTTGATTTAAAAGTTAAAAGACAGTAAACAATCCTTATCTGCCTCATCTACAGGCATTTAAACCAACGGTCTTCTTTTAAACATTAACAAGAAGAAAGCATATTCAAGAGACCGAAAAATATACTTAAAGCAATTTCTTGTTAAATCACATTTTAAACATCGTCCCGCGAGGCCCGCATCGTAGATACCCCCATTTCTGGGAAGGATGATCTATATGGCTCCAACCTCCCCAATTTTTTGTAAATTAAATACTAAACATTTAATCAAATGTAAGCAACTAGACGAAAAGATAGGAGAAAAAGATTTTTTTAAAAGATTTCTCCCATCAAATGATACTTATTGAAATGAAAAATATTTTTTCCATGCTACACTTGCAATTAATTACTTGTAATCGGTGGCAACGGTATGAATATATTTATTTTTTTAAATCTTCCCATTCAAATATTTATGTGAATAAATTCTTGAACAGAAGTAGTTTTTTCCTGATCTCTTTCAGAAACGATTTCTTTTCTTTTTTTGTGTGTTATTATCTGTGAACAAGTCTTCCAACGATAAAATTCAAGAATTTTATTTCGAAAAGAAATTGAAAGCGAAACGGTATGAAATAATTACGTTTCGGTGAGGGAAAAAAATCAACTTGTATGCTAGAGAGTTTTTATTTTTTTTTTCTATCGAATGAAAAGGAAAGTACAATGAATCAAGTGAGTTTTCAAAAAACCTCTGTATGTGGAAAAAAAAGTTCTAAAGAAATAGAACATTTTGGGTCTTTAAGAAGCTTTTGAGTACTGAATATAAATGGAATTGTTTAAAAAATAATGAAAAAAAAATAGTTGTTGTTCCGGAAGTTAAAATATATTTTATAATCAAGCAGTTTTGTATGTACTCAAACGGCGTTTCAACGAATTTCTATAATTAAATAAAAACTGAATATTTTTCTTTTAAAAAAAAGGATATATTCGTTTTGCAGTTTTACATAATTTGCGTCGTTTTCGAAAATTATATTTCACAAAACGTTTTCAGTCATGCAAATTAAAAAAAAAAGTACGTAGCTAAATTATTCGCTCCTTTTTATATCTAATTTATGTTGCCAGTTAAATTTTTAATTTCCTACGCTTCTTGTTTTGAGAACATATTATGCTGAATAGTTCTAGTGGAGCAATTATTTTGACTGAAATATTTCACTGCGTTAGACAGTAAGCAACAAAACCTGCGAAAAACGGGAAGAGAGGGGATCTGGCATGCGCCCAGTTTATGATCACTTTCCCTTAATATTTCTGTCTGAAACAATAAAAGTTTTTGAATAAAATCACTTTATGCTATTTTCGACGAAGGAGTTCTTGGTTTGAAAATAGCAAAAATTTGACAGTTTAATAAATTATTCCCACTCTACAGTTTAAGGCAATAGCAAACTAAATTTTAACAAATGTTAAAATTTTCAAGGATTTTATTCATTTATGGTAAAAACTCTTTTGCTTTAACCTTTTATTCCTCGCTAGGTCCTCTCTAGCAGATGTTTCTAACCTTTCTACTTCTTTGTACGAAGTAAAGGAAGTATTGCAACCGCGAAAAATTTCGGGTATCATATTTCAACAAAGATATCCATTTTGACCGCTCTCGAATCCATTTGAACGAAGTTTTTGCGTGACATCTATACGTACGAACAGAGTAAAGAACTCTCTTTTTACAAAACGGATTGTAAAATGGGATTTAGAAGATTTCTTTTCGTGATGTCTCTACATAAGTACGTAGTACCTCGCACAACACGAACATGAGTAGCCTTAGATTTTGAAATTTTGCATATGGGACTACTATAACATGTAACTGTGAACCGCCCTCTTTGGTTGCAATCGGCCGTACCAAATGTATATATATATTTATACATGTAAATACTATATACCAAACGTATATATATTTATATATGTATACGTTTTGTGCGACTCGGTAACAGTTTCATGAAGCCGTGTAACAGAGTGGGATAACAGTTTCAGGAAGCCGTGTAACAACAGCATATATATATATATATAAGATGCATTAATTTCAAGGTCTATTTTAACTTTTTTTATATGTAAGATATAACAAAATACGACAGCTGCTTTAAAAAATAATTGGCGACCTCAAAATTAACATTCTAAATTTGGTGCTCTCCCCCTAAATTCATCCTTTCTCCCAATTTCGAGATCTTTCTATCGTTATGTAACGCTACTAAGTAACCAATCATAGATTAGCTGTACTTGTACATCAAACTTGGTACAAATACCGCTGGCAATTAATTATGTTCACTATTATTCTACCAGCGGGGCATTGCTAATATCTTCCCACTTCACTTTTTTAAAATGTCTGAGTCTTAATTTTACGAAACCAATGTACATAGCAATTTATATTTCATTATGATTGAATCATAGAAATGTCTCGGTTTTCATTATCATTGGATAAATATCTAAGGAGATGATTTTATGTGCGTGGAAATAAAGACTGGAAATTCGTCATGTTTTGTTATCTTCATCTGTAAGCTTCTATCTTCATATATATATATACATATATACACATTCTGTTACACGGCTCGGTAAGGTCAGCTTTCTTATTATCATATGTTGGTAAATTGCGCATTTTTTTCCTTTAAAGTGATTGAATTATGTTGTTCTTATATTATGGTTAAGTTATCTATGTGTTTAGTTAATTTGTATGCAATAGTTGTAGAATTATCAACAATTTAAAAGTAATGCTAACCCTAACGAGGCCATCATTTGTTTACATTTTAAATTCTTAGAAAAATGGTGAATTAAGTCAATCTGTGCACCAATTTCATGTCTTTTTCTCGAGTGGGACCAAAAATAAACTTTCAGTTTTGTGCCCCGAAAAATCTGTCTTCCTGCTCGCTGGCCGAATTGTTTGTTTTCACATACAAAAGCTTAATTGCAAAAATTGATGTTTAATTGTTTTTAGCTGCATTTGGTGTTTCACTTTTTTCTGTATTTTACAATTTTTAATGAAGATGTTTTGATTTTTTATCTATTTTTGCCTTCCGCAATATGAGACTGAATTAATTAAATGACAAATATATTACTAATGCAATTCGAGGAAATAATTTTAAATGAAGTGCAGAAAAAAATGTGAATAATTTAATAGGAAGTCATGTGGACAAAAGGACATAATACAAGGAAGTCATGTTTGGTGTCCACTTCAAATATGTTCTTTCACGCACCCCTTAATAAGACTTTGTAAAATTTCAAAATCGGGACTCTTCAAGCCCTGCTCCACAGTATTTTCGAAATATCACATTATTGTAGTAGCTTAGTACCACAGAATTTAATAGACTGCAATGTGTAAAGCTGGAAATATCTAATTGAACAAAGACTGAATATTAAGTTGCAATGTGTCACTGTGCTAAGGTAACTTGTGAAACAAGCGCAACCCGTAACCGAATTCTTAAAAGTTCTCGCATAAAACAAAACATTGAAATGTAGTTCTTCCAAATTGCTATCAGTCCAGAAAACTGTTTCCCTCAACGTCCCTCAGTTTAGAGCAATTCTCTGAAGAATCTTTGCTTCTAAGAATTTTAAATAGATAGGTTCTGTCTAAGTCTCACAATCCTTCCTTTCTTCATTCTGATTTGTTAATCTACGTAAAACACTGTTGTTGATTGGACCGTTTCAGCCTCTTCTTAAAATAATGCGGCTAAAAAAATTGACGGTAGGTTCTTCCTTTTATTTCAAAGAGCCGCTGGTGTTTAGTGCGTAGGATTACTAACGGAAGTGTGAAGATGTTATAGAACATATAAAACGACTCAAAGATTTTACACATACATATATTTTATTTCATTTTTTATTTATTACGCTTATTCATTAAAAATGACCTTATGTAAAATTGGTCGAATTTGAGAAAAAAATACATAATTTAAGACTTAGTTGCTTGGAACCACATTGAGATTAAACTGATATTTCATGAAATCAAATGCCTTTTCATTTCGTTTGAAGTCTACACTGAAATCTCCCATCACAATAACAGGAACACCGGTATCTATAGTAAACTTTTCATCGATCAATAAAGTAGTTGCAGAATATTTCATGAATGCACTAAACAAGAACATCTTTAAATCTTCTGAATTAACAGTTGGATAAATATATACGGATACTAGAAGAAATCTTGACTGTCTATTAACAATTGCATCAACCATACAAATATCGCCTGTTTCTGAATCCTGTATTCTCTTACGCTGTTTAACAATAAATTCTATTGACACACAATTCAGCTACACCTGTCAAATTTCTATAAATCGCAACATCACGAGTTCGGTGAAATAAAACAAAATACAGTAAACACCACCCGAATACATTGACTGTGTACCAGACGACCTTGCCACTTATACGTAGTCGATCGAGCGCATGGAACTTTGACTTCACCAAACTTTCTCTATTTTTGAAGCGTTACTATGCGTATACCCTTTGCCTAATTAAAATTTTTGTGTATGTATGTGTGTGTGGTGTGCGTATGTTTGCTAATGTCTTCTTTCATCTATCTAACGACGTATTTAGTCTTGATTGTAGTTTCGAAGATATAAGCATTCGCACACACCTAAAACAGCGTCTTAATTTTTGCTTTTCCTTCAGACCATCGCGGAGGAATGTAATCCCACGTCAAAATCCTGCCATTCAAACTAGTTGCGGCGGATGTGTTTCTAGGAAAAGTTGCCAATTATGTTTCGTGTTCATAAATGTGATATCAGCTTTACGGTTTTTCTCTTTGAACAGGTATTTTATTTTAAAATAATATGCCATACTTCAGAGGATAATAACATGCTCGTAAGTACTTTTTAATATATCAGACGAAAGGCTCTAATTTGAATTATTCAATTGTATTGAAAATTCATACGATTATTCACTGAAAATGAAACCTCTGACATTGAAACTTGATGATTATGATTTTGATTACGGAAATGACTGAGAACTGGCATAGCTTCAGAAAAAAACGTTTAGTGTAAGGAAGCTTTTATCGCTCAGTACTTAGCAAGAAATCTGTTTAACCTTTATTTCAATATCCTAGAATAGAAGCGCGTATGAAATTACATCGCACTGAATTTTTCTATCGACTAGTTTGAGACAATATTAAACTTATTCCAGTTTTTTACTTGTAGTTCTAGGAATGTGCCTAAAAATAACCTGAGTAAGATTTCTATACAGACAGCTAAAATCCCTGCAGTTAGAAGTCAAAACGGAATCTACGTATGATAGTATTTTTAAACACAACTAAATCCTGGCAGTAATGTTTTAAACTTACATATTAAAAATTATCGTATATATTTGTTTGTCACTTCGTATTCGTGATTGTCCGCACTACATTATAACTGACAGTCTTGAAATATGAAAAATCGGGAGGTACTCGAGCAGCATTTCGACGCTGTTTCAAATGAGCTCCAAATTGATTTAAATTCACTTTACAATGCATAATTCAGGTTATTGAACTAATTATAATGTGAATCCTGCATAAAATATATTAATATTTAATTAACTATTCTAAATTTTACGCACTTTATCTAAAGAAAATCCTGAGCAAGGCAGGAAGATTTTTATTATATTAAAGTGCTTTTATATACAATGAAAATAAATTAATAATTGATGTGACGTACCGTAGTGACGTACCGTATACAAACATAAAACAAAATTAAATACAAATATTAACTAATTAAAGAATAGTTTAATCTTTATAAAATGTTCTACAAATAGTTACATTTCGAAGATTAAGACAACTCAGGTGGAATAAAATTTAGTTTCAAATAATCTGCTGGAAATTACTAGGGAGAGAAGAATGGAATTTGCACAATTTAGATTTTATTAATTCAACAGATTTCATTTAATGCTATGGAATCTATTCCTCAATAGAGGCTAAAAATCAAAAACCGGAATACTGTTCATGTAGGGGAAGATGTGATGTTTCTGTTTAATGTTTATTGAAAATCTTTCCTTATTTAACCCCTTAAAAAAAACTTTTTCCAGTTTTGCTCTAATATGTCAGTGCCACGACCTATTTGCTTAAGTTTCACTTGTGAAATTATAATCGTTTCTTATGTCCACTCATGATTCGACATCTACTGTTTTAATTTGCCGTTACTTGCCTAACACTTTGAAAGAGATTTCAGATCATTCCAAATGATAATGCTGCATGCATTTGTTTGCCATTCCCCTCGCGAAAGCCTGCTCTTCTTCCCCAAGATATTTGAAAATACTGTTGCGTTTTACGGGTTCGTAGATTTGGAGCGATTGATTGCTACACTTGATGAAGAATCAAAACACAATTTATTCGCCAGTATTATACAGGACAGCTCCAAAGATGCCTTACGGTCGTCGAAAAACAACGATAAACACTTTGAAAGAATCAGCAACACAGCGTCAGGCTACAACAGTGAAGACAGCTTTACAGCACAGTACTAAAGTACAGCTCTTGACTCGGTTCGGTCGCTCTCAAGCTAATCTCTGAACTCAAAATACTGCTACTGAAGTTAACATACATAAGATACTCTACTCCATGTACAGGCAGGGTATCTTTTGACCTGCCTTCGAGAACACACTCAGAAAAACTGGTAAGAATTCGTTCTAGAATATTCTCGCTCTGTCTATGGCATATCGCCAATTTTGTCACCAAACGGGCGATTTCGCACCAGATCTGGCAACCCCGTCTTTTCTTGCCACTTTCTGACAACCCTGGGGAAACTATCTTACCGCAGCTGGGCATTTCGTAACAAGTACGTTTCGAAGAGTGGCAACGAGGAGATTGAGGGATTCTGACTGGTAGAAGAGAAATCGAACGTACGCTTCGGTTTAGTGTTTGAAAAATAAAATGCATACCACTAACTTCCAGTATAAATAGTTTATATGTAAATAATGAAACTGTGAATGTAATGAAACACTTGCAGATCCATTTACTTTCGAAATTTCGATTTTGATTTCTTTAACAGTTGACTCACCTCTTTGAACTCTGGAATGTTAGATACCCTTCGAGAAATAATGCCTCAGCTGGAAGGATAATTTGAACACAGGGAATGCGATAATTAGGATTTCGTGACTCATAATTCAGTCGCTTCTGAAGGTTAAACGCAGGAATTGCAAGTTATTAGCTTCATCTGCATTTGAGAGAAGAATCTAGACTAAAATTACTAGCAAGTTTCTCAGCCCAGTATTTGACATCAGAGCAGTAAATGAGAATGATAGAAGTAATTGTTTTCCAGAACTGTCTAAAAGATGGTGAAGAAACCATTTCCATCCCGTATTTCATTTGTTACTCCAGCAGAAGGAAGGACGTTTTGTTATAAAAATAGTGAATTTATATTTCATGAACCATAACAAGTATCTGTAGCATTCTGCTGTTTTATAATGCCATTTGGTATGTCATAGGTTCGGATGTTACGCTTGTCACATTTAAATAATGTGACCTCTTACCACCAAAACAGAGATTCTTCAAATATTTTCCTATAAACAGCGCCATTTCAAAATGATGATAAACAAATAATTCGAAAAGAAACGCGAGTCTTCGACAACTTCAGAAGCATTTTAACCGTTAGTTTTAAACAAAATATGACGTCGAAACGATACCCCCCCCCAAAGGCACAGTCTCCTGTTATACATATCTCCTGTTCTACTGGGCTGATTGACGAAATTCAACTTGCGTTTTTCATGTCTCGAAAGCGTGACTTAGATGTGCATTAGATTTATATATAGCATTGTTCTAATATAGATATTTTGACACAAAATCGGAATTTTTCTGAAATCACATGCCAATTTTTTTCCATATTTCAATTCTACGACTCAAATTATGCCAAACTGTCAGGCTTTGTAAAAATCACCCAAGTAGTTTTTAAAAAATTAGCTTTGGAAATTTTAGCTCCTCAATGTTAATTGAATTTGGTA
This sequence comes from Stegodyphus mimosarum, assembly GCA_000611955.2. Lineage (NCBI taxonomy): Eukaryota > Metazoa > Arthropoda > Arachnida > Araneae > Eresidae > Stegodyphus > Stegodyphus mimosarum. The sequence goes on along the minus strand of KK118355.1, from coordinate 409,263 downwards.
TATATTTATTAATATCTCTTTTTTTATTAAACTTATTTGTTATTCTTTGTTCTTATTATTATTCTTCCTTTCCCATTTCGAAATTTAGGTTCCTTCTAAATAAAATTCGCCAATTTTTTGCGATTTATTTTTAAAATTCGTATTTTTAAACAATTTTTAGAAATTTTTCGAAAAATAATTTAAATTATAAGCTATAAAATTTTTGCCGTCATTTTAAAGTAGATGTAATTTCCAAGCATACCTGCAAAAAATTAGAGTTTTTTTATTCAAAATATCCTAAGATATACGTCAATTTACATTTTGGCGAGTTTTGAAATTTCGCGTATTTATTATAAGCGATAATAAGGAAAATGTGGTTTACGCACTTTGTTAAAATTATTTGAAAGTAATGAACGTGACCTTTTTACCTCTCGTGTACAATGAAAAAAAAAATGAAATGAAAATAGGTTGCTGTAAATTAAGAAGTTCGCCAATTATTTTTGGCGCAAACTGAAAAAAAAAATGAGCCAATATAAGTTTTTAAATTTCTCCGTAAATTTCGCCCCAAATTTTACAAAATTTAATATTTAGGCATAATTTGAGTCGTAGAATCCAAATGTGGGAAAAAATTGACATGTCATTTCAGAAAAAGTTCGATTTTGTGTCAAAATACCTATATTAGAACAATGCTCTATATAAATCTAATATATATCTCCTAAGTCGCGCTTTCGAGACATGAAAAATGCAATTTCGACAATTCGCCCAGTCGAAATATATAACTATAGATGTATCTCCGAAAAAAAAAATATATTTTCGAGATATAGAACATTCTTTTTTTTTCCTTTTTTGCGCAATGCGCATATTTGATATCGGCATTCAGTAAATAAATGCATTTACAGCAGGTAAATGGTGATTCTGATGCTCATGACATTAATATATATATGTCAATATGTATCCAATCGAACTCTATCGATGAGTCGAAACTGAAAGGAACAAAAGGGGAAAATTCGAGTAAGAAATTTCGAATTTGAAGCTTTTGGAAAATTCGGTTTGAGTGAATCTTGAGCAATCTTATCTACCTGGCCACTGATAGGCATGAAAAAGCTAACTTTGGCTTTATTCCGCCCAAAAAAAGCAATATATATACCGGGTGATCATAAAAACACTTCCCCGATATATGAACCCCTAGTGGCCTATCCTCTCAACCAGTCGATGTGAAATGTCAGATATTGTTATCTGAAGGCTCGAGATTGTAATGATTTAAAATAATAAAACTCTTACAGTTGCAATGAAAAAATTTCGAAAGGCAATACCCGCATTTTTTCTGCGCAAATTGGTCAGCGCATTGAAAAACATAAATGGCGTTGGAACGATGCACGTGTGACAAGTAATATCACAGGAGGAATCAGTATAACTTCCACGTTTTATGGCATCTTTAAATTCTGACAAATCTTGTGGGTGTGATGTGTACACCTTATATTTCATATAACCCCAGAACCAGAAATCCATTGAAGTGAGGTCGGGGAACCAGGGTGGCCACGAAACTGCGAAGTTACTGTAAAGTCTACCTATCTAGAAACGTTCTACACGCTGAAATCTTGTAATTCCATTAAAAGTTTGAAATTTGGAAACCCTCTCCCCTCTTCTTTGTCAGTGGTCCTTTACAATGTTCTTTGCAAATGTTTTATGTGGGCAGTTTTCGTCATACGTATGTCGTTCTAATGCCAGTTATGGGTTTTTCAAAGTGCTGATCAGTTTCGCAGGAAAAAATTGGGTGTTGTCATTCGAAAAGTTATCACTGCAACCGTAATCATGAATTTTTTTTTTTTTTACACTGTGTACATACATCATGAAAGTATATAAGAATCATATCATAGGTGTTTTAATTTTGAAATGACGTATTTCAAGAAGATTTATTAAAAGGCAAATTATTAATTTTAGGATAAAAAAGGGAATTAATTATATTAAAAGTAAGACTTAAGGAGCTATTACAGATCAAAATTAGAATTGTATCTCGCATATATGCATATAAATTGCATTTCTTATATAAATTACGATTTTCTAAAAAGCAGATTTCTAAATACTCACAACAGCAAGAGTCTAATCGCTTAGAGAAATGACTAAAGGATTCAGAAAACGATGAGAAAGCAAATAACTTCCAATAAAAATATTTGCTGAAAAGAATTGGGCGAGGATTTTAATAGCTTATGGGTAATATCAAATTTAAGATCAGGAAATTATATTCAATGTAAAGAAAAAAAGTGTCGAAAAAGTATTCTTTGAATAATTCGATTAATCGATTTAAATAAATTTAATCCTTCGAGAAAAATTGACATTGATATATAATACATTTCATCAAACAGAAACATTCATATATCGAACATTTTAAAAGCATCAGATTTTGAGTAACCGAAATTCTATCTCATTTTCAATTCTTATGTATTGTCCCCCCTTCTCTCCTCTTTTATTTGCATAAATTATTGACTGAAATTCTTAAAAATGGTTTTGAAAAGCATTTATTACATTTATATTTATACGAATTTTCATTTCCGTATTATACTTATACACAGTTTTTTTTTTCTGTAGTTAGATTCACTTTCAGTATAACGCTGGAGGTACTTAGATAATATAGAGGGTAAAAAAGCATTATCATTATTTCTTTGGAATACAATTGCATCTTTAGATGTAATTCCTCCTGCGTCCTTTAGAAGTTCTACGCTGAAATTCTGGCTCTGTTATGATCATTCAGCGCCTCCCCAGAGATGAGGAAGCTAATAAGGCCGCATAGAATGAGATGGAGGGGGGGGCAGAAGAGTAGGAATGTGACTACAGAGGCCACCTTTACGGTCCATCCATAATATGGGACTGGTCATCATTGATGAGGTGTTGTGAGTCATGCGCACCGGCTAAACTCATACAGAGAGATAAGGATTTGAATAACTAAATTTGGAGGTAATGAGAAGGGTGGGATGTTCTTAATCCATGGAATATTATCATATTCATGTTGTTGCCTACATGGCATGCTAATTCAATATCCAAGCAATAACAAAAGAAAAGGATATTTGAATTTAATGTCATTATTTCAAAATTTAACGAGTTTAAAATAAATCAGTAGTACTATGTGAAGCTGTGAAGGTGTTCGGGTTTTTTGGAGGGGGGAGGGAGAGATAGAGATCATAGTCAGCATCTGCACAGGAAAACGACATTGATCGCAAACAGCTAATGAGTTCGGCAATCTTCAACAAATCCTTAACCAGCAAAGTGTCCGGCTGTTAAGAAGAAAACATATGGTTTTCAATGCGAGAAAAAAATTAAACAATTTTAACACAAGGCCTGTTTAATCAAATACCAGCATGCAATGAAACTTTTATTACGATTTTTTTAGAAAAATACTTCTAAGAGAAGATACCTAAGACCACTGAAGTCCAAGAGAAGATATCTAAAACTACTGCACAAATATTAACATCAAATGTTAATATTTTATGTGTACAATATATTTAGTGTTGAAAAATAACTCGAATGCCTAATGTAACGTTATTACTAAAGTCAAAACGTTATTTTGTTTTACTAAAAAGCGATAAAAGAAAGCAATGTTTGTAGAGTCGTTAGGATTTTTGAAGAAGAAAACGCGCAAATTGAGCAATGCCCTCGCCGGGGCTCGAACCTGGACCTCTCGAATACGCGCCGAGTGTGCTAACCGTTACACCACAGTGGCATGCTGGAAAGACGGAGAAAATACCTTATATGTTGTTTTACATTTTCCTTTAATCGCGATCATACGGGAATAATTCTGGAAATAAAGTATAGATGGTTTGGCGAAATTGACGGTGCTATTTGGAACTGTGCCCTATATGAAAATGCGACGTATATCCTTGAGAGTGAAATAATGGCTATTTTTATATTCCTTTAAGGGGCCCCCAGACGAAAAGGTGGTTAGTGACTTTGACTGCCGTACTGAAGCACACTGGTTCGAATCCGGAAGAAGGCGTGGGTCTAAATTGTTTTCACAGGAGGCAACGGTGGCCCACCTATTAGGTGTCTCAATAATAAAGTGATCACTGCCTCCAGCCTTATTAGTGGCCAATGCCTACAGCGGCTAGCGCCCGCTATTGAAAAAAAAATATCCCGAAAAGTCAGTGTCAGTCACCTAAACAGTTATGCAGGATAAAAAAATAAACATGTCTGGAGAAGTTTTAATTGACACAGTATTTAAAAAAAATTAAAAAAACAAAAGGGAGGGAAATTTCAACAATTACTATATTACACAAACTTACTCATCGGTCGATTGTTCACCGCTATGGATATGGAAGCATTAGAAATGCTTACAAGCGTGAATAATTGTTATTGAATTTGTAATATCCAGAGAAATTCTTTCAGGATTTATTTGAAAAGCATATGTTTTGATTGGCAAGCAAAAGTTTTTAATTTTTTAACAATAAGGCGCGTTTTCCTTTTCTGAAAATTTATTAATAGAATTTCTGAATTTTCTTTTTAAGTTTTTAATTCTGTGCTTTTATATTTTTGTTAATTGTTATTTCTGCGTAACAGAAGAGTTTTCTTCCTTTTCTGGAATTTTGTAAACAAGGATTCAAATTTTCTTGGACGTGTTTAATATTATGTATTTATATTTTTGAAAATATGTAGCATTTGTGGATGGTTGAAGCCTACACATCTTTTAAGTTTGAGAGTTATTTGCAGTAGCAAGCGTCGAATTATAAGTTGTTAACGATCTAAAAAGTGTTAATACTCAATATAAATTGTGTAAAGCGTTTAACTATTGATTAGTGACTCCTTGCGAAAAAATATATAAGGTATTTCTCCCGCCTTCTTCGCATGCCTTCGTGGTGTAGTGGTCAGCAAGCTCGGCGCGTATTCGAGAGATCCGTGGTTCGAGTCCCGGCGAGGGCATTGCTCATTTTTCATCCCTCCTGCTTTAAAAAAATACCTAATGTCTCTACAAATACAGTCAGTTAACCGAAATCGCTTTTGTGAAGTATATAAGGTATTTCTCCCGCCTTCTTCGCATGCCTTCGTGTTGTAGTGGTCTGCATGCTCGACGCGTAACCGAGAGGTCCGTGGTTCGAATCCCGGCGAAGGCCTTGCATATTTTTCATGACTCCTGCTTCGAAATAAACCTAATGTCTCTACACTGGCGCCCGAACTAAAAAGGTGGTGGATGACGATTCTTCGCCACCGCGATTTGGCGATTGAGTCCCCAAAACCCCAGTCGCCCTTTAAAAAGGGGAGTATATAAGGTATTTCTCCCGCCTTCTTCGCATGCCTTCGTGGTGTAGTGGTCTGCATGCTCGACGCGTAACCGAGAGGTCCGTGGTTCGATTCCCGGCGAAGGCGTTGCTCATTTTTCATGTCTCCTGCTTCGTAATAACCTAATGTCTCTACAAGTATACCTCAGATTTTCTAGAATATTTCTATTTGGGCAGTAAAATCTAGAAAGAGGTTGGCCAACCTCTTCGATTGCGAGCTATCATTTGATCGCCGCATGCATTTGAAGAAATCGCGAGTACATCTGTTAGGTTGTCAGATTTATTATTTTATCTACTTTTTCCATTGCACCGGTAGATCACGACGTCACCCAAGGAAAAGATGAGAGGGAAGATAGCTCACGCTCACTAAAAGACTGGGCAGTCCTAGTCTATACCTTCTCCGACCTCAAATATCACAACCATCCACCCCCGGCTAGCCTGATTCTTTTTGGTCTTCCCTAACATAGGCAGGTTTATGTAGTCGTGTTGATTTAGGCAGCCTTAAGAGTATTATCGAGTTAGATTTGACCTCGAAACTTCCTGATATTTTTTTTTTCTCAGTGCTTATGCATCATGTTAATTTTGTGGAAACTGGTTGAAGTATTAATCAGCTGGTTGAAGCATTAAATTACGGACAAAAGATTAAGACCTACAAAGAACTATAAACCAGATGGTCCAAAGTTATTCAATCCGTTAGCACATTTCATAGCATTTGCTATAATTTCCTAAGGCTAGATGTTTGTTAAACAAAGAACGGCTTGACCTTTTTTTTTAGGATTTCCATTATCTCCGTAGCCATTGTATGCAAATGTGCCATCTGTTGTCCACAGCTAAAGACTTAAATCTGCAAAAGTGTTAAGTATAGATGCAGCTGATGTTTTAAATTAGCCTTTCTTCAACTGTGGGGCGCGACCTCGAAGAATGTTGGG
>KK118355.1:371223-403078 GCA_000611955.2 Stegodyphus mimosarum | reverse complement strand
GACAATGGTAAAAACGACTTCCACCACAGTTTCATTTGAAATCCATTTCCTTCTTCTCCCTTGCAGCACAGGACAGGACAAGAACAAGTATAGGGAGCACCATATCATCGCTATGAGCAAAAATGGTATTGCCCCAGTGTAGCCCTCGCAGCACACAAAACCTACACCACAGTCTCTTCAAATTTAGTAATCTTCTTTTCCAAATCTGCTTCGATATAGGCCTTTTTTGATATAGGACCGCGTGAAAATAGACAAGGCGTATAATATTCACGCAATCGAGTGGGAAAATTACTGGCGTTCTTATAAAGCAACTTGATGGGTAAAACTCGAGCTTTCTTCTCTAAAGGCCTGGTGAAGAATGATTTTACGGCACTGATTACTGGTTTTTTAAAACGCTCCACATTTGCATAACGTCCTTTCTACATTGTATGAAAAGCGCCAGCTGTCGGTTGGAGTTCGAACTGTTATTTTTTTTATACCGCAGTTTTTTTCCCTCCGTGGTCCACATAACGTATGTACCATATATCAACGAAACAGGTCTACCAGAATGGGGTCCACGCAGCTCTAAATAGGGTAACTTTAATTATAACCATTTGTTACTTCCTTTCATATGTATTGTTGCGAAAAATTCGGCGGTTGCGCCTGTATGTAAGCTTTCCGGCATAGCACTAGGGTTGCCATAAAATAGTGTATGGTAGGGTTGCCAGATTGGCGACTTTATCGCCCATTTGGCGACCAAATTGGCGATATCCCATGGTCCAATCGGGACGCTTCTAGAATAATTTTCTGTCGAGATATTTTTCGAAACGTGTCGAACTTAAAGAAAAGCTATATAAACCCTTGCGTTTCTGAAAGACAGTTAGTTAGTTGCGAGATTGTGAAGTAGTGTGAACGTTGTGAGTTGCGAGAAGAGTGTGATTAAGTTACGCGAGAGTTTTGTGAACAGAAAGCAATCGAGATAGTGCTTTGCCGTGAAGCTATCTTTACAGTATAGCTTGACAGTGTATTGGTGATTGTTCCACGGTGTTGATTAAAAGTTTAGTGTTGCCGTGAAGCCACCTGTACAGTTACAGCCTGAAGCTGTGTTGCTGATTGTTTCAGCGTATTTATTGTAGATTTTCGACGCTTTTAAAGGCGATTTTGGAACTGTGCTGTAAATAGTGATTCCTGTAAATAAATTGTGCTTTTTATTGTTCTGCATCGTGTTTTCATCGGATACTCTCAAATCTACGAACCCGTAAAACGCAACAGTATATTATTTACTAAAGGAATAAATTATTTACGGGTAAATATTTGTTTTGATATCTTTATATTACATTCAATACCTGGGTCGCGAAATTCTCTCGATGATAAAAAGGGGTCATGAGTGAAAACAGTTTAAGAGGGGATCTATTAAATGCTACAGATGTTCAGTTTATACACTATGTCAAGATCATATCTAACGGTATAAATGAACGTAGAGCACTGAAATACGTAAAAACAGCGGTTAACTATAACCTAACAATAAGTAGAAATAATAAGCTTACTTAATCTTCACGTTTTAAGGAGTGCCTTCCGCTCTTTGTCTTCCTGCTTATAAGCGCTGATTAATTTCCTTTGCAAAAGTCCTGGATAAAAGTACATATTTTTTTTTCATGTTTTCTAAAGCTCAAGCTGATGCAGATGTAATTTTACCTTTTATTCTAACCTATAGCTAGTCTATTTCTAATCTATATTCTAAACCCTGAAACATGGTGTCACCTTTTCCTCCAAATAACGACAAAAAATTATAAATAAATTTCTTACGCAATTACCTGATCGTTGATTCTTATAATATTACCTGAAAACATTTTGGTTTGTATAGATATCAGAAAGTTTAAGTAAAAAGTCACATCATATATTTGAGTCAGCGACTCTTCTATCATGACTATCTGATTTTATTTATTTGCGATTTAAAATGACTCTGCAGGCTTGCAGATTTGAAGGACACATATACATGCACGCAAAAGAAATAATATCACCTGCAAAAAAGAACTTGAAAATCAAAAAGCGGACTTTGAAACAACTTTCCAGGAAAGGAAGTGCTGTTTCGTTTTCATATGCTGCCAACTTCTACGACGAAAAACTATGAGTAAGTTTTTTCGTACGGCTTTCGATGAGAGGTAAGATAAACATTGCCATTCTGTAGATTAATTACATATGAAAAGGGCAATATTGAGAAAAAAAGAAAATGTTGTCGATAATGCTCAAACGAGAAAGAAGTCGTAGCAAAATCAAGCATCTCAAGTAGTGATGAGTAGGTGCTACCGAACTGGGTATTTTGTAACGGGTGCTTAGTTGTAACGGATACTGAAAATCGGTACATCCAAGTACCCGTTACTTCAGTACCGAAATCGGTATTTTTCGGTATTCATTACTTCTATACCGAAACGGGTACTTTTCGGTATTCGTTACTCCTGTACCGAAACGGGTGCTTTTCGGTATTCGCTACTTTGTAACGAAAATATGCGTCTCTTCTCGGTATTTCGGTATTCGTTACTGGAGGATCGATGAGGGTTCAGCTCACTTCGGTTTTGGTACGAGGACAGTAGGATCTGGTTGTATTTGCGAAATGATGCACCTGCACACAACACACAACCGAAAGCGAAAATGTTTCCATCCATCCATTTCCCGCGCCAATCCTCCCAACCCCCACTGGCCATCAAAGACAATATTCACAAACCCAACACCACAAACAACCCGCCGCGCTCTCCTGCTCCTCAGACACTTCCGTAGTTGACATGTTTTCTAATATTCAAAATCTTACTCCGTACAGATAAAATGAAACACGTGGTGACGTGCCAGAGTTCCTTCAGTGCGCAAAATCGTTAGCTGCGTATTTCGGTACTCCAAATCGTTACTAGGGCACTTCGGTACTCCAAATCATTACTAGGGTACTCCGGTACAGCAAACCGTTACTCCGGTATTTCGTTACTTCGGTACTCCAAATCGTTACTTGGGTACTAGGTACTTGAAATCGGTTTTCAGTACTTTTCAAAGTAACGGTTACTTGAGTAACGGGTATTTTGTACCTGGTACTTGTCTGTACCCGTTACTCTTGTACCGGGTACAAGAAAGTACCGAAGTTGCCCATCACTAATCTCAAGCAGAAATTACTCCTTTCATCAGCTCAAGCAGAAACTATTCCCATCCTCATTCCGACGGTGGTTATTGGTCAATATAAAGTGCATTCAATAAGGTTTTGGTTTCAATAAGGTTTGGTTTTCATGGGTTTTGGATCAGTCGAAGTTCGCATTTTCTGGTATATTACTGTAATTGCTAACGATTTCGAGTATTATATTTCAAAGGACGTATCCATTCCGACCGTTCGCGAATTTATTTGGACAATTTTTTTGCCTAACGTACATACACATGTACGGTTAGAATAAAGAACTCGTTTTTCTTTTCAAAACGTACTAAAGATTTCTCTTTTTCCAAAATGGATTTAAAATGAATTCAAAGGGGATTTTATTTTTGTGACGTCTGCACGTTTGTGTGTATGTATGTATTTCGTATTACTCAAAAACGATGTTGAAATTTTGTATATGGAAGTAATATAACATCTAGTTTTGCGCCTTCTTTTTTTCCAAACATTACATACATACCCACCTCCTTACCCGGCCTTTATTTCCGCAGTCAGTTACAGAAGTGTTTCAAATGACGAAATATTCATATTTTGCCAATGCCACATTTAAAAAAATTAATGTTCAACGAATGTAACATGTAATGCGGTCTCCGGCTGGTATACTTATATTTAGGAAAGTTTTTTATACGTTATGAAAAAATAAAATTAGAAGTAATTTGACTCTTCCGTACGACAAAAACTGACTGGGATATTTAATTTTAAAATTTGCAGTTTTTGATGTCATTTTCAACTTGCCTCGAGGGATTGGTTAATTAAATTAGAATAATTCGAGGAAATAAATTTAAACGAAGTGCAGCAAAAAGTGTGTACAATTTAAAAGGCCGTGAAAGGAAGACATGTGCTGTCTACGTCAAATCTTTTCTAGGGCAGACATACAATATATTTAAGTATACTTATTTTATACAGAACTACATTAGAATATCTATGAGATGAAAATGTAAAAAAAAAAAATGTTTCATAACTCGCTGAACTCAGTAAATTCATCCAAGGTTAAATGCATTTTCATTTATTAAACTCTATTGTTATGCAGTAAAAAATACATTTGGCGCTATTTCTCCCGCTCACTCCGAGCAACAAATCTTAGAATCGATTCTCCAAGCAAATAATAACTGAAGATGTTGACAGAAAGGTTTTTATTCCAATAATTTACACCAAGACTGATTATTAGTAGTAGTTTTATGAGAAATTGCGGTGAAACAGCTACCTAAAACCGAATTTCATCATCAGTCCTTGCAGGCGGGAAACATCACTTTCAACTACGAACGGGAAATAACACCCTCTACTATGGGCGGTAATTCATACCAAGACAGTCGCCGCCCGACCCCTCACAATATGAACCTTCTCCCCAGATGCACACAAGGGTGGGGTGACGACCAAACGACCATTTCATGCCTATGACTAGGAAGAGGGGTTGCGGGTGAAAAGGAAAGGTCGTTCGCAGCTGCCCGGCCTATCACGGATTTAGCAAAGCCCTGAAAGATGAGGAGGGGGGGAGGAAAAAATTGGCAGCGACCGGGAAAGCAGAGGATTTGTGAGGTGGCGGATGCGACGTGCAGTGGAAGTTCGCGATATCATCAGCGGGCCACGAATCAAGAGTGTCGGGATGGCGTGGATTTTCTGAAGGATTTGACGCCACAAAGTGTGAGAGGGAGGATGGAAGGGGTTAAAGCAGTCGTTTTCTGGGTATGGGTTTTTGTTTTTCTTTGACGCTCGCACATAAAACGGCTTAAGCAAGGTTTTGACCCCCGCCACTCACTGACATTTGGTCTCTTACAAACCACTTTTATAACATCCTAAACCGCGTTGCACGAATGGAGAGCCCCGTGGTAATTGGATCAAGCGGCATACGGGGATTTGTTTTTTCAACACTTTTAAAACGCTGGATGACTGTGGACAAGATGTGAAAGCATCGTTTCCAAGAAAGTGAGCTGTGAATAGAGCATTAGATATTATTATTTTTTCTTGCTCTCTTGCTTGTTTTACTTCAGTAAATTTCTCATAAGAAATTGTAGCTTTGAAATATATAAGCAACTAGTGTAATTGTGTCATTATATCAATAGTGTTATTATATCAATACTTCTGTTACCTTAGTAGTAAATACACGTTCCTCTTTTTCGCTTCTCTTTCTCCCAGAAGAAACAATTCTGACTGAAATTGTTTTTCATAAAGATCACGAATTCAAATTAAATATATCAATTTAAATTCAATAGTTTAATTATATTATTGCAGTAGTATTGTTACGAATTTTGCACTTATGTAAATAATTTTAGTGAAATTATAGTATTTTTCCTGTAATGTAATATGAAATGCTTGAAAGAAATGATGCTCTGCTGGAAAAATAAGAATACCGGTGAAGTCTACTGAACATTGAGTAAATTGCTATCTCGCTAAATTAGGGAAATATCGCCAAGCTGGCGATGGTTTTGGTTTTGGCGACTAACCTGTTTGGCGTAGATCTATCTTTTAGAATACTGTTTAAGATTTTGATCATGGTTTCTTGAATCTCTAATTAAAATAAAGAGAAATGTGGCATATTTTTTGGGGGGGGGGGTAATAATTGATTGAAGATAATGGAATTGTGCGATGGCGCTTGTATAGCAGAGACCAATTAATAAGTTTCAAATTTCCGGGTCTGACACGCTGAATCCTCCTCAGAAGTTTGTCCATTACATTTTCATAAAATATGGAGTTCACCATTTGTTTCTTTTGAGAATTTTTCCTTCCAATCAAAAACGGCCGCGAACATGGTCTTAAGTCGATTCTGAAATCGCAGTTTCTATGATTGTGGTGAACTTTTTCCTATCGAAGCAGATGGGCAATTTTGTCTTAGGATAATACGATATAAATATACAATACCATCTAGGATTATGCTTACAAGCAGAACTCTAGTCACACACTGTTTGAGAAAGATTAGGATTAATGTCTGCAATTTGGATTAAATGATCGCAGTTAAAAACTCGTTCTTTGATTTCTGCAGTCCATGCATAAGAAACAAAATGGGAATATTTTTTTCAATAGTTTGAGTGACGGTTTTATGAGCCGTCTCTTTATTGATGTTACACTTATCAGCTATCATTCGAAGAAACAGGTGACGATTTTTCAGTAACAGCTGTCAATTGCTTTCGAAGTCCTTTTGTCATCTGTTCAAAATTTTGACAGGTTGGTCATCATCATTTCTTTCGCTCATTATGAAAACTTCGCATCGATCATAAAATCGTCCCCAGCAAAGAAACTCATTGGATTATGTTAATGCTTGATACCTATCTGCTTTACATAAAGTTTCAAATGTCTGTATTGAAGTTTTTTCCCCTTTACTGTTAAAACTTTATTGTTATTCTTTGTTTAGATTTCGAATTCATGACAGCAGATGTTCACCGGAGCAAAGGAAGTCATTAATTGTACAGAAAACTCTTATAAAATACAAGTTGCGTTCTGTCATTGATAATGCATCGTTTGACAGGTTTGCCGGAATTTGTTAAAACATTTAGCCCTAAAACACTGCAGAAACATTGTGTATTATATTGCCCATATATAGACTTTCATTACTGCAGTGTATGTTGCCTTGTTACCGGAACAAAATGGTTCACATGAAAGCGTTCCCTTGCTATGGCACTTTTCTGTTCACATGGTCCGTTCTCAAGAACAATATCTAGACGCGTTGCTTTGCAAGGTGCTTTTCTCAGCTAAAGACTACCGTAAAAACGAAATGAAGTAGCAGTCTTCAAGTTTGATGATTCAAACAGATCGGTAACCAAAATGTCGAAAACTGCAAATGTATTCTTCAGCCGAGTGCTGGTGTCCGAAATCTTCAGAGATAATTCGATTCAAAGTTCTGCTGCGAATTTTGGAGCAGGATTATTTTGCAGTATATTTTTCGAGGAAATTTTCATAAAGACAGTGTTAAAGTTATTTAAATCTGAAAAATAATCTAATACTTATAGGACAATTTATAATACAATGTAAAAAAAAAATCTGAAATTTTTTAAATTACTTAAATTTTCGAAATTTCAGAAAATCCCTCAAATTTTGGGAAAGTAATCGTCGAAATTCGTGTAGTTATAAAATCGTTAGTTTAATCATAAATCATTACCTAATTCCTATTATAATCGTTATGCTGTAGCCATTATTATGGCAGCAAATGTATTTGAATGAATCAACAGTTAGAAAAATCGATGCTTCAAGCCTGTCGTCTGCCTCTAGAGTACCCGGTGAGAACTGGATTATGACTCACAATGGACAGTGTACTAACAAACAGCAACAAATGCGCAAAACCAAAGCAATTAAAATGAACAAAGTCCTCTGGGAAAAATTGTTAAAGTAGCTTCCGCGAAAACTGTGTGAAAGCATTGTCAAAACAAAATCAAAATAAACATAACAGAATAAATTCTATGTAGCGCTGATTAAAGTATTTTGTACCAGTTTTCTTTAATGGTGCAAAATTAGTAATTTTAAAAAACGGACAAAATATCTGAACGTATTAATTTACTGGTTAGAGCTTGGGTAAAAAACGATGGGATACAATTCAGATGGACTGAAATCTGTAGAAAGAGATGCCTGAAGAATACATACATATGCAGGGGGAAGGAAAGAAAAACCTAACTCAGCGTACATTTGTATAGAGTTTTATAGAAAAATCTAAGATAAGTTCATTTGCTTCGGGCCTAATTTTACGGCAATTCTACATCCTTTTTCGTTCCAATAAAGTACTTATAACAAAAGTACACAGTTCTGTGTACAATTACCAGATTTTCAAATTCGAACAAAAAATATAAACTGCATCACATTTTCATTTATTTCAGCACTTCTGAAATATCATTAAAATCAGCTTACCAGTGCATAAATGTAAATATTCTAAATAATATATTTATATTAACAGCCACAATTTTTTTTTATTAGCCCGAAGGAGCAATTTGCCCAAAAGGGGTATTAATTTTGTTTTCTCATTTTGCGTCGTCCACTATAAAAGGGGGTTTCACTTTTCAAATTGTTGCCACCAAATATTAAAGCCCTGCATTATATTTAAAGAAATTCAATAATGAAGAATCCGCATGAATGTATGTATGTTTCTCGCACTGTGAAAAAAACAAAGGTACCTAGAGACATCAAATTCTGAATAACGTAGTCCTTCACTCGAATATGGACATCTGAAAGCAAAAATTTGGAATTTGTTTTATCTATTTCATATATTCATATATCATTAAAACTTCTAACGAATTTTCGATTAACAAAATCAGACTTCATGGTGAGCAATGGCAACGCTGTACGAAAAAAAATATCTTTTAAAATTATTTTGTGATATTGCTATTGAACTAAATTTTATGGTTTAAGTGCGAAGAATATGATATTTAATTAATAAAGGTAACACACAAAGAGTTAAAAAAACGCCCCTTTGGGCGTAATATAAAATTTGAAAGCTTTCAGATTTTTTATTATCCAAAGGGGCTTTGTACCTTTGGACTGAAGGACTATTGTTTTCGTTTTGCGATTTTGCGTCGGAAACATTAAATGTCGGTTCACTTTTCAAACTGTTGCCACCAAATATTGCAGCCTTGTATTATATTTAAATAATTTAAATAATGAACAATGTGCATAAATGTATGTATGTTTCTCGCATTGTGATAAAACGACGATACTTAGAGCCATCCAATTTTGAATGACGCAAACCTGCTGCGAATATGGGCATCTGGAAGCCCAAATTTGAAATTTGGAATTTGTTTTATGATCGATTTCATATTTTGTAAAACTTTCAACGAATTTTTGATTAACAAATTCAAGGATTTTAAAGCGAGCAATGGCAACGTTGTACAGAAAAAACATTTTTAACATCACAACAGCGCCTGAGACTGTGTATAGGAAATTCTAAAGATATTCTCAGTTTGAAATTATTTTGCGATATTGTTCTTTAACTGAATTTTATGGTTTAAGTACGAAGAACATGATATTTAATAAATAAATGTAACACACAAAATGTTAAGAAAAAGCCCCTTCGGACGTAATTTGAAATCTGAAACCTTTGAGAATTTTTTTTTTTTTAATATTTTGTTTTAAGATGCGAAATTTTTTTAGCAATTTTTCTTTTTAGAAATTAAATTATGAAACTTGAAGATGACGTTACTGATCTCCAAGATACCAAATTCCGAAATTTTTATGTAAGGGCAAGTAATCTTAAAATTTTCTTGGTTATCGTTATTGGGAATTACGAAACTAAAACTTAAAACATCCAGATTTTCTTAATATTTTATTTATAAGTTTACACATTTTATATTATATTTTGCATGCTTATACATTTCTTGTACTTTGGTAAATTACGTGGATAAAACTGTTACAGATAAAAGATCGGTCAGTAGTGATTTCACATTATACTTTGCATAACGTCATGATATAACACGCACTGAAATTGAATTGTATGGCTGTAGGGATTTATATTCATTTTTTCTAACCAGTTAAGTTAAAGTTTATGCTTTCTTTCCTATAAGCCTTCAATCCTCTAATTGTCAATGCCAGACTATTTAAATTTGGTAGCTCGCATGAAAGAATGCAAATTCTACCAGCAGGAGAAAAAGGTTTAAATACTCAGTTCAAGAAGGGAAAGTTAGAGAGTGTGGGCAAGACTGTACCTTTGCAACGTGAGCTTCTAATTTTGCATTTATTGCTGGTTAAAGTGGCATAACAGCTATTACTTTCCTGCCACGAGATTTCGACGCGGTTTTGGGTAACACGATTATCTGAGGCCTGGTAAAAAAACTCTACTGTTTGTTAATGCCTTTGAATTTTTAGTTTAGTTCTTGTTAGTTGAGTTACCGCCCATGCGAGGCGTAGTTTGTTAGCGGCAAGTCGACGCATTGCAAATTTTATAGAGTTTTAATAAAGGGTTCTTTTAACCCTTCTCCTGATTGGTTTCTGCACTTACTTCAGCTGTCACTCCACAGCAGATATCACATGGTAATGAAAAATACATCATAAGAAGTATTTTCTATACACAGAAAAAAAAAAAGTTTTACATTTTTTGAAATACATCGCCATTTTTGTACCCAGTACAGAGCAGGACATATTATGTAAGTTCGGTAAATAAAAATGGAATTTTATTCAATATCTTTCTAACTAGAATATCGCATTCCAAAATATACGATTAAAATCTTGACCATGTCGTAGGAAATGATCGATTTCTAACTGAAAGTGTAGATCATTTAGCGTTCCATTCACTGTTGACCTGGTGTGGTCTTCTAAGAGATTAATCTCCCCGTTTCGCCGTATGAAATATCATCCGTCATACGAAACCGTTTATCATTCGTGCAGGTTGCGAAAATATCTGATAGTGCATACATAGCCTTTCGAAAATCGTTTGCGATTCTTTTAGAGTGTAAAATTGTCTAGCATTCAGGTGTAGTGCGAAATCGCCTGCTATTGTCAGGAAAAAGCATCTGCTATTCATATTTGAGGAGAAATCATATATCATTCGTGTGTGCAAGCCGTGACGTAAGCTGCACACGTTTATCTGACACCTAAAATCGTCTGTCATTTTTTAGCGAAAAAACCATTTGTTGCCCATGAATGGCATAAAATTGTCTGCCATTCACGAAAATAGATTTATTTAATATCCGCGCTTTTGGAAAATACGTTTGCATAAAGTCGTCAGCGTTTGTTGGTACTTTGAACACCTGTCAACACTTTACAAACTCAATTCTGTCTAGTTGTCCACGTACAGCCTGAAAGTAATTATTATTCGCATGCAAGCGTTTCAAGAAATCATTTGAAATTCACATAAAATCATTGATTTGTCACCTACTACCTTCGATTGGGTTTGATACACCCCACTGAAGCGAAACGACCTGCGAAACTCTTCATTTCATAAAATGGCTTACCTTTTACATTACCCAGGCACGAAATCGTTTGATTCCATTACGAATAAATTGAGCTATTTGATTCCATCAGATACTCGCCAAAATCCACCCTAAAACGCTTAGATAGATCATCTTCCAAAAGTCTCATGAATTAAAATCTCCTTCCGTGATCCACTTCGAAACGTAATCACGGGGCAGCCGTGGTGGCTAACAAAGTAATATAACCCCCCTTCCCCGACCGCCGCCACCTATCCATCGCACAACCAATACAGAACAACACACCGCTCGGAATAAATGGCATCCACACAAGTAATGAATACTTTGGATCATTGCGCACGCATACACTGCAGGTGGGGGAGATGGGGAGCTTCATAACCGATTCTCTCGCACTAAACCTCTTGTCCGATTCCAGGAGGCACCGTATGCAAATTATATGTAAATGAGTTGGTCTTCCTAATCAACTGCGATACCCCACTCCACTGCACTAATTGAGCTATAAGTCCGTAGAAAGCCATACACAGAGATATGGACATGGAATTTATGCACATCGAGAATTGGTTTCGGATTTCGGAGAGGAAAGCTAGGATGATGGCGATGTGTTAGTGGAGGGGTTTGATGTTCCTGGAGATACAGGAGGGCAAGCGAAGGACGGGTTCATTATATACAGGAATGCAGGCAAATCGAAATTGTTCGGGCCAACTGCAACAAATTACGGAATTCTGCAGGTATAAGTGATTATGCAAGAGAAATTTAAACCTGGGAGTTGGGATTAGGCAGCCCTCTGTCCTTTGGCCCGAAGTTGATCAGGATGTTGGGGAAAGGGTTTGGAGGATTTGAGGGAGGACTGAAAGGGCGGGGGATGGGTATGTAGAAAAAGTTATAGAGGGCGCTGCGCCGCCAATCTACTCAGTTAATTAAAATGTTTTAGGGTAGAGAGAGAGTGTGTGGATCGTAGATGGGTGTGGTCAGTTATTAAATCAGCCATTGTGTAACTCCCACAAATGTGTAAATATTTGTACATATGTTTTGCTTCATAAAGTAGAATTAGCAGAAAGTAAGTGTCTTTATTCATCTCAGCATGACATTAAAAAATACCACCGATGCGACGAGTCAACAAATTAAGGTTTTTATTTTCATATCATTTCTGGTGACATCGGCCAACAAGGTGAGTGGTACAATTTCTATTTGCATGCTATTTACCTCTGCAAATTAAAATGAGTCTCGAAGAAACTGTTGAGCGAAATAGAAAAATTAGAGGTTCGGTTCGAACCAGCGTCACAAAATTGATTAAGAAACTTGAAGACGAGTTACAAAATGAGAATCCAAATTTAGAACTGTTGCAGGAATCGCTTTCAGTGTTAATCGAGAGAGAAACTAATTTGTTAAAATATGATGACGTTATTAATGCTCAAAGTACTGTGCAAGAATTAGAAACAGAAGTAGAACATTCTTTAGAATACAGCGAATCCATCATTAGATGTAAATCGAAAGTTACGAGATACATTCAAAATGTTGGTAAAACCGAAACAACGTCACAAGTTTCTGAAATCAAAACTAATTACAATACTAAATTACCTCGTATTGCTTTAGAAACCTTCAATGGTGATTTATGTAAATTTACTGAATTTTGGGCTCAATATAAAGCTGCCATTCACGAAAACAATACGCTTCAAGATGTTGAGAAATTTAACTATTTAAGATCTTTACTCACCGGTTCAGCTGCAAAAGCTATAAGCGGATTACCATTAACAGGAGAAAACTATAAAAAAGCCGTCGAAATTTTAACTGACAGATTTGGAAAGAAAGAAATATTAGTTAGTGCGCATATGAACGTTCTCCTATCTTTGGAGCCTGTAAGTCGTTCAAGTGATGTATCCAGTTTAAGAAAATTGTATGATGAAATAACGGTTCAAACTAGAAGTTTAGAAACATTAGATATTAATTTTAATTCTTATGGCAATCTACTACTTCCTATTTTATATAAGTGTATACCCCAAGATTTAGTGTTACAATTTAGTAGAGAACAGAATTCCGGTGAAGAGTCAACAGTGTCAGATTTATTGTCGTTTCTAAAGAAAGAAGTAGAAGCACGCGAAAAGTCCTTAACTCTGGGTCTTAAAAATCAACAAACACTCTCGAAAACCAGCGCGAGAAATATTGACAGTTATCATAAAAATTTTACTCCAATTAAAAAGAAAATGGTATCAGCGGCGACGCTTAATACATCAGTTGAAACTTACATGTGCGACTTTTGTCTTAAATCTCACCTCTCAAAAGACTGCGACTTAAGTATTTCAGAGAAACACAAAGCGTTATATGATCAATTTAAGTGCAAGCGCTGTCTGAAAAAAGGTCACAAAAAACCATTTTGTAAGGCGAAATGGGTTAAATGTAATATTTGCAAATCTCAGTCCCATTTAGAGAGCCTGTGTGACTCAAACGTGCAAGAAAGTAAAACCAATAAAAATGTAAACGGAGTAAAAGAAACAAACGTCAGTTCACTATTCCTCGAAACGTTGAATAAACAAATTCCTAATGATGTGATTTATTACCAGACTTTGAGGGCCCAGCTAGTCGGAAATAATTCCACATTTAACGTTAGGTTGTTATGCGATTCTGCTTCCGAAAGATCTTATGTGTGTCAATCCATTGCTAGAAAAGCGGAATTGCCAACTGTTGGCAAGGAAAGATTAAGAATTCATACATTTGCATCTTCGAATCCGCCAGTAAAAGAGTTTAAAAGAAAAAGACTTGCATTAAAAAATAAAAGTGGATTTACTCTCATTATCGAGGCACTTGAAATTAAAACCATATGTTCCAATACCATAGCGAGGCCATCTGGAGATATCATAAATAAACTACGCAAAGAAGGATTTGATTTATCTGACAGTTACGATAGTGGTGTAGCAGAGGTGCAGATTTTAATTGGGAATGATTATTTGAACTGCATTTTAACGGGGAAAACACATCGTTTGACAGAAAGTTTAGTACTATATGAAAGCATATTCGGTTGGTCGTTGAGTGGTAGAGTGGGGGGAGAGAATAAGAAGCTAAGTTCTTCAGAGAAAGAGTCTACGGGTTTGTTTATACAAGTTGACACGGTAGAGGAAGAAAAATTATCGGAACAGATTCGTCAGTTGTGGGAAGTGGAAAGTTTAGGAATTACTAACTACGCGTCGGAAAGGAGTGAATGCGATAAGCAAATAATTAAGCAGTTTGAAGATGATTTGCAATACGTAGACGGGAGATATGAGGCTCGTTTGTTGTGGAATAGGAGTCCAGAGAATTTGGAAAATAATTTTGGTTTAGCGAAAAGGCAGTTTGAAAGGGTGCAGCGAGAGTTAAAAAATAACAACTTTGTGAGGGAACAGTTTATGGAGATAATTAAATATCAAATACAAAATAACATTATTCAAGAGTGTGAGGATACGAGAAAGGGATATTTTATGCCATTTCGTGCAGTGGTCCGTAAAGATAAAAAAAGCACTCAAGTTCGAATGGTATTTAATTGCAGCAGTTGTGAGAGAGGAAAGCTATCGTTAAACGACTGCTTAGAAAAAGGCCCAAACCTAAATCCGAATATTTTAGATATTATTCTTGCTTTCCGAAAATTTAAAATTGGATTCTGCGGTGACATAGAAAAGGCGTTTTTGATGATTGGGATAGCAAAGGAAGATAGGCAATATTTAAAATTTTTGTGGTATCCTGATAATGACAGTGAGGACTTTAAAATTATGCAAATGAACAGAGTATTATTTGGATGTAATTGTTCACCGTTTTTATTGAGTGCAACGATCAAATATCATTTAAAGAAGTACTCAGAAACAAACAAAAACTGTGTCGAGATGTTAAATAGCTCATTGTATGCAGATGATTTGTGTTATGGAGGAGAAAATGTAGAGTCAGCTTTTAGTCTTTCATCAGAAGCGGTATCTATTTTGAGAGGCGCGAGTTTTAATTTGAGAAAACTAAACACTAATTCTAAAGAGCTGTATGACTTGTGGCTGCAGAATGGGTTGTGTGAAGAAAGTAGGTTTGAGAGAGATAGTAAGTTGAAAGTGTTAGGCCTAGTGTGGAACTTGGAAGAGGATGTTTTGAGAGTTGACGTTACATCATTGTTGAGTAGTTTAGAATCGCTGAGAAATAGTAAAAGATCGGTGCTAAGTACAGCAGCTAAGGTGTTTGATCCAGTCGGATTTATTTCTCCATTTGTGGTGCGAATTAAGAGACTTATGCAGGAAATATGGGAGAGAGGTTTAGATTGGGATTCAGAGTTGCCAGAAGAGTTACAGTACAAATGGATAAAGTGGTGCACGGAAGTTAAGGAATTAAACGCTTTGAAAATAGAGAGGTACTACTTTTTAGATGTTCTAAGTAGAAGTCATTCGGTTGAAGTTCATATTTTTTGTGATGCGTCAGTGGTGGCATATGGAGCGGTGGCATATTTTAGATATGAGAATGAGAGAGGAGAGGTATGTACGTCGTTTATAATGTCAAAAAGCAGGATAGCGCCATTAAAAAAGTTGTCCCTCCCTCGGTTGGAATTGATGGGAGCCTTAGTTGCAGCTAGGTTAGGGAAATATTTATTGAGAGTGTTTCGGGATTTGGTAGGTAAGTTAGTTCTGTGGTCCGACTCAGAAATTTGCTTGTGGTGGATAAAGAGATCAGCGCGTGAGTGGAAGCAGTTCGTGTCGAATAGAGTTGCAGAAATACAGGACTGCACTTCGCCTGATAAGTGGAAATATTGTCCAGGATCGGAGAATCCTGCAGATAAGTTAACTCGTGGTGAAACAGCATATGCATTGGTGAAGGATACTAATTGGTGGCATGGTCCATCATGGTTGAAAGGTTCTGAAGATCAGTGGCCTGAGCAAAAGTTTAAAGTACAAACTGATATTCAGGACTTGGAACGTTTGAGCACTTATGTTCATGTTGCTGTTCCAGTAGGAGAAACTGTGTTAAACATTACTAAGTTCAGCAGTTTGGAAAAATTGTTGAGAGTTACAGCTTGGGTAAAGCGGTTTGTCGCCAAACTAAGAAAACGTATCTGTGAAGAAGGTCCTCTTACTGTATTGGAGGTCCAAGAAGCTGAGGAATATTGGATAAAACAAGTACAAAGAGAGAATTATTTTTCGGATATTCAACAACTAGAGAGAAATAATCTAATAACACCCGATTCTAATCTTTATAGTTTAGCACCATATCTGGACAGTAGAGGTATTTTGCGTGTCAGAGGTCGTCTGGAACAAGCAGAATTAATAGATGACGAAAAACATCCTATTATACTGCCAAAGTCGAAGTTTACAGAACTAGTGATATTTAGTGAACACATAAAAGTATTCCATTCAGGAGTTATGGCAACATTGTCCAAAATCAGGAATAAATTTTGGATACCTAAGGGAAGACAAGTAGTAAAGAAAATTATTAACTCCTGCCTGGTGTGTAAAAAGTTTGCAGTGAAGCCCGCCAAACAGCTAACGGGTCAGTTACCAAGAGATCGTGTGGTTCAAAGTAATCCTTTCACGGTAGTAGGTATTGACTTAACTGGAGCTGTTATTGTTAGAGAAAAGGTGGAAATCCATAAAAAGGTGTACATAGCCTTATTTACTTGCGCCGTCACTCGTGCTGTACACATTGAAGTAGTTTCAGATATGTCAGCAAAAAGTTTCATTCTTTCATTGCGACGGTTTATAGCTAGAAGAGGGAGTTGCAAGGTGATTTATTCTGATAATGCCAAGAATTTCCGCAGCACATGTGAAATAATTAAGGGATTTAAAAGAGTCAGCGTAGATCCTACGGTGCGAGAGTTCCTAACATCCGAAGGAATTACATGGAAGTTCATCCCTGAACGTTCTCCATGGTGGGGAGGTTTCTGGGAGCGTTTGATGAGAAGCATCAAAGATCCTTTGAAGAAAATTTTAGGGAGAGCATTACTAACTCTCGAAGAACTCTCTACAATATTAACTGAACTCGAGTGTGTATTAAACAATAGGCCTTTAACATACGAGAGCAACGAGCTGGGTGAACCCCGCCCGCTCACACCTTCACAGTTTTTACTGCCAGGACGTGACACATTTAACTTTCCCGAGCATTTTTTGGAAATTTTCAACAAGGTGTCAGACAAGGAAACTTTAACTAGACGGAAGCTTTACCAATCTAAGCTCTTAAAATTAATATGGATGAAGTGGAAAGAGCAATATTTACTACAGCTTAGAAACGCTCATAACTTTGCTAATCCTTCAACTGAGCGTAACCTTAAGACAGGAGACGTTGTGTTGGTAGAAGGACCAAAACAATCTAAGCTACTCTGGGATATGGGAGTAGTTGAAGAAGTAATTGTGGGACGAGATGGACATATACGAGCGTGCATCGTTCGCACACCAAAAGGACAGTTCAGAAGAGCTATTCAGCTTTTATATCCTTTTGAAATTTAATTTAGGACATTTAATATTATTTGAGCCTTTACATTGTTTATATTATTGATTATTATGTTCATTTAATTATAGTGTATCATTTGTGTTTTTGATGTAAGTTTATGATGTTTATTCATTTATACATTTATTTGTATATGTCGTACTATTTTGCATTAAGCCATTTTAATTGTTAATATTGCTGTGTAAATTTTGTGTACTCTTATTACAGAGTACAGGTGGGGAGTGCTGTAGAAAAAGTTATAGAGGGCGCTGCGCCGCCAATCTACTCAGTTAATTAAAATGTTTTAGGGTAGAGAGAGAGTGTGTGGATCGTAGATGGGTGTGGTCAGTTATTAAATCAGCCATTGTGTAACTCCCACAAATGTGTAAATATTTGTACATATGTTTTGCTTCATAAAGTAGAATTAGAAGAAAGTAAGTGTCTTTATTCATCTCAGCATGACATTAAAAAATACCACCGATGCGACGAGTCAACAAATTAAGGTTTTTATTTTCAGGGTAAGAGCTCGTTCGCCGTGGGAGGCCGAAAGGGCGCGAGGGAGGAAAGAGGTAGATCACGAGAGAGGTTTTCATGGGTGGTTGGTTGGATACGTTGCGAACTTACTTTGAAACAGAAGTTAACGACAATGTTAACAATATTAACAATTTCTACCATCATGCTACAGAATTTTTTGGAAAATGTTACGCGATTAATATTTTCTCTACATATATGCGCGCACACACGTATATAGAGAGAGACAGACAGAGAGAAAGGTTGGTAAAAATGAATTTATTTATGGAAATTGTTTACGGAAATTTTGTCTTCATCGTAAAACGTTGTGGTTATGCTATTTGTTGGATTTATTGCCGGTGAATGAACATTTTAATAAGCTATGAGTGTTTTTGAAGTTACTAAACAAAATTTTAAGGTAACTTTTTTGCAATTTTTTATGGGCGGGGGTGAGGAGTGCTAATTTTTTTAAAAAGCTTTAATTTATAGTATTGATTAAAAAGTTAGAACAATTAGGCCATAATTTGGGTTATATTAATAAGATGGTTGATTTACTTTTATGAAATTCAAATTATTTTTGGAGGAGAAGTGATCGGCTGGTCGAAGGAGGAAATTCAGCAAATTTATTGGATAAATTTTCAATATTGGAATGTTTCAGTAAGAAGAGACTGTTTTTGAAATTACTAACCAAGAACCATTCTATGATGAAAACTTAGTTCTGCTTATTTAGAGCATTTTAGTAAATTAAATATAGTTTTTTCCTGAAGTTTCCTTTTTTTCCCTCTCCTCTTCTTTTCCTTGTTTTGGGAAGGTATATAATTTTCTATTTATGTCTGTAACTCTATAATTAACTAGCACCCTTAATTGATGAACAGTACTTCTACTCCAGTATTTTCTTTCACATCTTTTGGAACAGTGCTCTCAACTTTTTTTGTTCCATGCACCCCTTTCACTACTGTTAGACATTCATTACCATCCGTTTTTTTTTCTTTTTTTTTCCCCAAACTCGAAAAGTACATACACATTTCAAAGCAGAAGAAAAACAGCCAAAGTGAAACATAAAATTAGTAAAGCAACAACCTTGTGTTTGGCCTAGATTTAATCAAGAACTCAATTTTTTCGAGAGGTCCCTCTACAACAAAAGCAAAGAAACCTGCAAGACAGAAAATGATCGGGCGCAACGGTCGCATTTATACCCTACGGCAGTAAAGCGAAAAGTAGGTAGCGCCATCTGTCGACAAAAATAGTAATAAAATTAAAAAGTTAAGCTAATAGAATTTTAAAAGCGTTAGGATGGACTGGATTGGATTTAAAGTCATTAACGGAACTAAAGCTTTGTGAAAAACTTTACGAAAACCCAATTCACCAATTGGAGAACTTTTTGAAAATGTCAAAATTATGATTAAATTTCCAACTATAATTACCTATCGAAGACTTGTTAATTTCACCTTTTCGGACATACGATTCGTGTTTCTCGATACGAAACTTATTTTATTAACAACTCAATCAACTATTAAATGTCCTTTTCGTTTGGCCGATCTATAAAGGACACTGACACGAAATGTTATAAATTCCCCAAGAATTAAAGTTAGAAATGGAATCCTTAAGAACTGAGCCATGGCTTTTATTGATAGGCTAGAAAATGACTTAAAAAGTTGAACTTCTGGAGAATCCGTAGGATTTTAAAGCGAACAGAAGGATGAAAGGGCAGCATAATAAGGTTATTAATGTTATTTCTAACAAGAGAATGTTTTCTTTGACTGTAAGATGAAAATTTTTTAATCTATGCCAAACAGAAAGATCTTGCTTTGTTTTTATACATATACATTTATTTAAATTTAGATTTTTTTAATGTGCTTAATGAATTAAACAAGAAAAAGCATAGAAAATGTTGATAAATACCAATTAGGCAAATTACGTAAACGCATAATCGGCATTACTATTGGTCAATTCGTGTTTAAGACGATCACTCTTACAGAATAAAAAAAATCTGATGTATACACCACATGACTTCCTTGTATGGAATACTAGCCGCTGCGCGGCCAGCCTTCGTCTGGCTTTTAAGTGTATCAGAAAAATGCTTAAAGAGAACATCAAACATTAAATTTGAAAAGTGCACAGAATTTTACTCTGCAGAACAATTTTATCGAAAAAGAAACAAACAACAACGGAAAAAAATTCGGTTAAAAATGCATTACATATAAAAAGCATACAACGAAATAAGCTATATCCCTTAATACAAATATTAATTATCCTAATAAATAAATTAACCAACTTCCCTTTGCAAAATCTTAAGAACTCAAATGGTATAAACAGATTAAAAAATATCATGCAAAACTTTTTTGTAATTAAAATTATATATAATTAAAACATAATATTACAATGAAATAAGCAATATCCCTCGATACAAATGTTAATTATCCTAATAAAGCAATTAAACAATTTACCGTTGCAAAAAGAAACAACTTTTTAATTTCTTAAATTTTTCGGTCTCTTAAAAACAGTAACATAAGAAATACGATGAAAAATTATTGCCAAACCGAAATTTTTAAAAGAATGAAACTATTCAAAATGATGCAATTTTATCAAAAATCTATCCACAACAATAAGAAAGGAAAATTGTTGCCAAAACTACATTTTAAAATATCTGAGATGTGAGAAGTGTATTCGGAAGCTTCATTTAAAAAATTTTAAAAAATTACAAAATATTATTATTTTTCCAAAATTCCTAAGGAGTCCTAAGGATTAAAATTCCTAAGGATTAAAGTTCAACGTGTCCAAAAATCAAAGGAAAATAAACAGCACATTTTTTAAAATAAGTTTTTTTATATATATATATGCACATATATATATATATGCACATATATTTATATACTTTTGGTACGTCCGATTGCAACCAAAATAGGAGGTGCACATTTGCATGTTATAGCACTCCTATATACAAAATTTCAAAGTTCTGAGTCAACTCGTTTTTGAGTTATAGGAACTATATACATACATACGTATGTACGCACAGACGCGACGAAAAAATGTCTTCAGAATACATTTTAAATCAGCTTTATAATTTTTTTGGGGAAAAAAGGGTCCTTTACTCTGTCCTTACCTACAGATATCAGGAAAAAAACATCGTCAAATTGCATTCGCCAGCGAGTTATTTTCGTTGAAATATGATGCCCGAAATTTTTCGCGATTACAATACTTCCTTTTTACTTCGTACAAGGAAGTAAAAATCTAATGTGGACACCACATGACTTTCTTCTAAGGCCTATTAAATTATACACATTTTTGGCTGCACTTTATTTAAATTTATTTCCTCGAATTTCATTAGAGATATATTTCTAATTCACTCACTTCAGTTCTCACTTTGAGGCAAAGCAAAAATACATACAATCTCAAACAGTCTTCATGGTAAATTGTAAAATATAGAAAAAACTAATGTACCAAATATGGTTGAAAACAGCTCAAAAGCAATTTTTTACAATAAAAATTAAGAGTTTGGGGAGAAGCAATTCGACTAGCGGTGGGAAGACAAAATTTACTGTACACAAAATTGAAAGCTAACTTTTGGTCCCACTGGGTAAAAAGACATTAACACAAAGTACATACAAGACTTAGTACAATAGTGCACTAAGTTAGTTGGCGCACCAACTGACTTAATGCACTATTGTGCTACGTGTTTCAAATGTGAACAAATGGCGGCCTCGTTAGCTTAGGGCCACTTTTAAATTGTTGATAATTCTGAAACTGTTGTATGCAGATTAACTAAAGGCATTAAAATTTTAACAGAAACATAAGAACAACATAATTCAATCACTTTTAAATAAAAAAAATGTAGAATTTACCAACATATAAGAATAAAAAGACTAAGCTCACTGAGCCAGGTAACAGAGTGGGGGTATATACATGCATAAACGATTGGTGTAGCCGATTGCAAGGAAAAAGGGAGTTGCGCAACTACATGTTACAGCAGTCCCATACACAAAATTTAAAGATATTCGTATCTTGAATTGTGCGAGATACATACATACGTACGTACGTACGTACGTAGAGATGTCAAAAAGTCCTTTATTCTGTCCGTACGTACAAATGTTATTCGAAAACATCGTTCAAATGGTTTCGAGAGCGGTTGAAATATGATACCCGAAATTTTTCGCGATTACAATACTTCCTTGACTTCGTACAAGGAAGTAAAAATCGCCTGGAGCCGTAAGTGGTCGCCTTATACATATCATTACGGATTTCGTATTTATTTAGCTATTTATTTAGAATTATAATTAAAATTGATTTATTTTCCCGTGCAACGCAGACGATTTAGCTAAATAGTAAAAAGGTAAAAATACAAGAGCGCATGCATTTAATATTTAATAAATAAATATCTCATAATTGCTGTTGCCATCGAAGAAAATCGAGATATTTATAGATTTTACGAGAATATTCTAGTGAATAATTAAAAAGCTTATAAAAGCCGAATTAAAACACCTAATCTCAGTTGGAGTTGTAGCTGTTTTAAGGGAACTGTTTGTTTACTTAATGCTGTTATTGATCGTAGCGATTTCGCTATGAGATAGAACTAGTTTCTCTGTTTTTGAATTGAGTTTTGTTTAACGTTTGAGATATTGCCATGCTGTACGAATATCTCTGAGGAAATATTTCAGCATTTTGTTTTATTTCTTGTGGAAAGAATAAATTTTATTAAATCTTTAACGACTTGTGCATTCAATCCACAACAGACCCGCATGCACGCAATAATATATTTCTAAGTTCGAGAAATTTATAATAATGCATAATCATTTTTCAAACTGTACATACACACATGAAAATAATACGCATATTAATTTGGTTTCTGAAGCTTATAAAACATTCAAGCGTTTAGAAGAATTTCAGACTTCCAAAAAGTAAAACATTTTTATAAATAATTAATAATAAATATTCATATTCAAAACGCTTTTCTTAATAACTGTATTTTCAGCTCTACAAGAAGATTTAGTTTCTTATTATATGTAATATAATTAAAATGGACCATGACAGTCTGTGCTGCTGGAACGAAAAAACAAACGAAAAGCGGCGACTAGGCTTCAAGTATTGAATACCTGTAAAAATAATCCTTTCAAATATAAATTATATTCTAGAAAGTTTAGGGCTGTAGATGCAAAAATAATATTTAAAACACGCATTACTTTGTTAGTGACGCTGATTTGAAGTACATTGGGAAGGATTATAATTATTTCGTTCTTATTAAAACTGCATTTTGTGAAATATATTATCACTTGTTTACTATATTAAAAATACGTATATAAATATACTGCGCAATGCTATTTCATGAATTCCTTTCTCACTTCAATATTTAATACACTAAAATTTTAGTTCATTTTGAATAAACTGGTTATAAATTTCTCTTTTGAAACGGTATTGCAACATTCGTGGCATATAAAATTTTAATATTTTATACATTCTGACAAGAATGCGAACAAAATTTGTGAACGAAATTCAAACCTTTTTGTACAAAAAAGCAAAAATAAATACAGAAGTGTATTGTTTTCCGTGGCATTATTTATGAAACAGTCTTTCAGATAGCAAATTAAATATTTAAAGCAATTTCCTTTTAAGCGAAGGAGATAATTCTAAATAAAATTCCGTTACAAAACATAAAAGCGTTGAATTACTGATTTAGAAGATCAAAATATGAGTAAATTTCAAGGTTTTTGAGGAATGACTTCACATGCCCATTCTTGAACAAATCACTCCAGTTATTAAAATTTACTATGAACGAACAGAGATTCAATTTATAAAACATAATAGACTGCCCATGGATTTCATCATAAAAATGATAAATACACTTTAAAATTATTGTATGACTTCCTTTCACCAGCAGCATAATCAGTATTTTTTCAGCGAAATTAATATCAACTACGAAATGTTATAATCTGTTAAAACAATTTATCATATTCATTAATTATCTAAGCAGTTAATGTACATCTAAATTGGGGTTTAAAAATTTACTAACTGAGAAAGTACGTATTATTACTTCATTGTACAAAGTAAAGGAAGTATTGTAATCGTGAAAAATGTCGGGTGTCCTATTTCCACGCAAATATTCATTTCGACCGCTCTCGAATCCATTTGAAAGATGTTTTTGTGTGGTATCTGTACGCTTGGACAGAAAAAAGTATTCTTTTAAATCAAAACGGACTGTGAAATGGATTAAGAAGAGATTTTTTTCGTGACATACGAATGACTTTTCCATAGCTAAAAAATGAGTAACCTCAGAACGTTGAAATTTTACATATGGAACTACTATAACATGCAGTTGTGCATCGTCCTTTCTACCCAGTTCTGTGAGCTCTATTTTTATTCTTATAAGTTGGTAAATTGTGCATTTCTTGCTTTAGAAGTGATTGAATTATGTTGTTCTTATGTTCCGGTTAAGATTTTTATGCCTTTAGTTGATCTGAATGGAATAGCTGTAGAATTATCAATAATTTAATAGTTTAAGTGGCGCTAGGCCTAACGGAGCGCCATTTGTTTACATTTGAAACTCTTAGTAGAGTAGTGGTGCACCAACTTCAATGCTTTCTTGCCCAATGGGACTAAAAGCAAACTTTCAATTTTGTGCACTGAAAAATCTAGTTTCTTGCCCGCTTTCCGAATTGCTTGTTTTTAGGTAGAAACTTTAATTATAAAAAAAATTAACTGTTTTTAAACTGCATTTGGTATTTTATGTTTTTCTGTATTTTACAAATTTAATGAAGATGCTTTGAGTTTTTATGTATTTTTGCCTTGCCGCGAAGTGCGAACTGAATTAATTGAATGAGGAATATATCTCTAATGAAATTTGAGGAAATAAGTTTAAATGAAATGCAAGAAAAAATGCGTATAATTTAATAGAACGTACAAGGAAGTCATGTGGTGTTCACATCAGATTTTCTTGTATTCCATAACATACAATTTAAAATATATTAATTTAAATATAATCTGGAAATCTAATCTGGAATAATTTAATCTGGAAAGATATTTTTTTTTGATAAATGAATATAGTTTTCGTTTAAAAAATTAATAACTTGCCGAAAATTCTTTTTGTTTATTTATCTCTTTGCTCGTTAAAAATGACACGTCAAAAGTGTGATTATTTTTGCCTGGCCAGAACATTAGACAATTAACATATATAAAGCTATTAATTTCTCAACATTTTTAAACGCTTTCAGAGTTACAAATTAGTTATAATTTAAGATATTTAATTCATTAGAAGTGAAGTAGATCCTCTTATAAACACATCTCGCGTGTATAAACGTTAATATGTTGCTAGATGACATAGGTATTTCATTTTGACGTTTGACTATAAGTAAAGCAATAAAGCTTTTCCTTTTTTTCCCTCCGTTCAAAAAACGGTTAAAATTTCTGAACATCAGCAATTTTATCAATGTATCGATTCCCAATGAAACAGGCTGGAACTGTGTGAGGTTTAAATGCTATTGTATAATGTAAATTATAAGGTATTTCTCCCGTCTTCTTCGCGTGCCTTCGTGGTGTAGTGGTCAGCATGCTCGACGTGTAACCAAGAGGTCCGTGGTTCGATTCCCGGCGAAGGCGTTGCTCATTTTTCATGTCTGATGCTTCCAAAAATACCTAATGTCTCTACAAAATAAGAACCTGTTTTCTACAGAGAGTCTTCCATCAAAGTGGGATTTTTCTAACAAGCAGTGCTCATGTTCTTTGCCATAATTATTAACTAACTACATACATAATACAAGGTACTACTGATTAATTTGTTAGCATTTGTTGACAGCTTAAAGCAATAATCATGAGAATATCACAGCCTGCTTTATTGTGATTACTAGAGCACATTTTATAGGAAACCGTTTGAACTGAAAAACATTACAACATATTTTTTCCGCACTGAGCGACTTGAAGTTAGCAGCAATGGCAAAGATTAGTGTAAAAAGATCTGTTGACAAAGGCTGTAAAGAAAGGATATATTACCATTCCAATGCTTACTTTTATTTGCTTAATTCTCCCAGTGATTTCTGTTTGCTAGGAGTGATTTGAATTAATGTAACGACAAAGGAAAAGTAAAAGAGCGAAAAGATCTCTTAATTTATTGGCAACTTGCTCTGTGCGTTGTATTTGAGAGCATCACCTTCCGCCTTCGCCCCTTTTTTTTTCATAGAATGGTTAAGAATTAATAATGATGACGAAGAATGGTAAACAAGATTCGTTAACTAATCGAAATTTACTTTTATTTATTAAAGAGGAATTGAAGAATCTAATTTTTCTAGACTGCAAAAGAATAATCTAGAATAAATAGTGATAACAAAGGAAAGTAAACAGGATCTTCTAACGATTCAGAATTTCCTCTTCTTTCACTGTACAGGACCTGGATTACGTTACAGTAATTTGGTTTATTTGCAGAGAGTGCTTTCGAATTAATACTGGCGACAAAGGATAGAAATATGACCAATTAAGGAAATCGATATTTCAAGCCGGAAGTGGATATCTTAAAAGAGTCTTACTTCGCAAAGTGAGTTTTAATTAATAGCGATGGAAAAGAGAGTGGTAAAATAATATCTGCTGATGAATTGAAACTAATATTTTTATTTTTCGTGTGAAGTGTATAAGTTAAATTAACCCGTTTTCTTCGCAGAGTGTAATTAACAATGATGAAAATAATAATTAAGGAAGATGAATTAAGACATATAAGGACATTAATACTTTGTCTTACGATGTTTTTTACGTTTGAGACAACGCTCATGCGCGCATGATGTGATGGTCATTTAATTGATTCTAGTAAACGTAACGAGTTAACTACCAAAGGAAAGAAATATCTTCATGAAGAACTTCATGAGGTTTCGATGGTTGTTGATTTTATGAATGAAAAGCACGTACAGGATGAATATCATCATGGAGGACTTTTAAAGAAAACTGGCTCGCATTCATATTAAAATTAGGGAAAAACCACAAAAACGTCGATTCAACAAGCGCATTCGCTATGATCTATACCTGAGCTGAATCACTAATATTGGACTGTTTCATTACTTGCTCACTAGTGAACACTTTATGAAGGAAACTGGCTCTCATTCACGTTATGTAATCACGAAAATGTCCACGCAGTCAACGCTTTGCCTGGATTTGAAGATGGATTGAATAACCAGGGTTCAGCGAATTTATCCGCTCGACTACTTATGATGTTAAAATCTTATTTCCATCCATATTTTTCTTATAGATTGAAACATGCAAATATTGTGATAATAATAGAAAAATTCTCTCTTTCTGTTTTCTAAGATTTTTTTTTGCTATAAATCTCCTGAAAAACGAAAATTCAACCTTTCTCTATATCACAGCTTTGTGCCCATAATTTACACAGCAGAATTTCAGTATACTAACGTAAGCCTAGTCCAACGGCGATTTAACGGTAACTTCGGTTTAATTGTTGTTGTGACTGGTCCAGTGCGATATATGTAAAACTAAAAGAAAACATCAATTGGTAAACACAAGCAAAATTTTTACGCTCTTTATGATGTATAGCATATTTCAAGTTGAATTAAGACGATTCTTTCATTTGATGATAATCTTCGAAAGTCCTTTAACAATCACTCATTTAAGGATTCGCGGCACTTTTAACTAAATACCCTATTCGTGCAAAAAAAAAATGTAAATAAACACTTCATTTATAACGAATGTATTTCATTAAGTCTATTAAATTAAATATTTTTAATTCTACAGAAACAGAAACAGAGATGGCCAGTGACATAAGCCAACAAAGGTAGCACAAGTTAGTTTGTTTAAGTTTTAGTTTAGTTAGTTTGTTTGTTCCCTTTGAAAAACTACTTAATTTTTTAGCTGAAGAGTTTTTTTTTAAATCTTATCTTCATAATAGAAATATTTAACTGAAACGTTAAATTAATGACTAATTTCTTTAAAATAGCATCTGTCTAAGATTTTAAAACATAGTATGTTAATGAAACCTTAAGTGTAGCGAAAAATGTGTTTTATATTTATTCTTAACAAGTGTCACTTGGGTTGTTATGACTTACTTATGGTATGTAAAAACGGAGGAAAACGTTTTTCACAGTGGCCAGTCATACGATTTAAAATTCTTAATGAAAATTAGAAATTAATATGAAGCAGAAGCTTTTAAATGAAGATAATTTTACATAATAAATCATTTTTACCTTTTAAATATTAGAAAGAAATAACTGTTTTCAATTTTACAGTTTGCTTTTTAATTACTAAAATTGACCTCTTTAAAAAGAAAGCTCTTTTTGGGGGTAATTAAATTCTTTTTACATAATTAAATGAAAACTCAAAATGCAATAACAAAGGATTAGTTAATTAGAGAATTGAAAATTTAATTACTTGATAAGATTTCCACCATCTTTCCAAAAACCTGTTGCCAGTTGATTTTTGACTTCCAAATTCCTCTCAGTTTTAAACTGGAGGTACTCTATATAATTAATTAATTAATCCTACAGCTAAAATTTATTCTAACGGCTATAATTTAAGTTAAAAACCTATCCTACCTTTCTTGGCTCATATCACTTGCCAGAAATTGGACAATAGCTGTGTAACTGGTAAGTGAATTAAAGCTTTAAAGGCAATGTAGATGAACCAGGTATTTAGCCTTGATTAAAAATTTATTTTTATAAATAATAAATCTTAGTTACCAAAAAAAAAAACAAATAGCTAGCTTCTTGTAATACTTTTAATAAGACAAGTAATTGTTTGGGTATGTGTTACAGTTTCTGTCGTAAATCACTTGGAGTAACTTACTAAACCTTTACATTTGATTTTAATTCAATTTATTTTGTATTTGCAGAAAACGAGTTAACACTTAAAGGACAGGTCGAATCTTTTCTACCTTTCTTGGTTTCGGGGCATTTCTTAGGAGAATTAAATATACATGTATTTATGGTTTTAAAGAGTTGTAGTTTTATTAAATCGATGCCATTTCTTATAATATTTTACAAAGTTATTTATTAACATATCTACTATTCTTTTTCAAGTACGATATTTTGTAAAACATTCCCTATTTTGAAGTGGACAGAATTGACGTATATATCTTGTTTCGCTTACATTTTTCTGGTTCATTATCACTTCCGAAATGGCACGCCGAATTTTTTTTTCCATATTTCGATTCTACGACTCGAATTTTGCCTAAATATTAAATTTTGTAAAATTTGGCGAGAAAAATAATTAAATTGAGAAATTAAAAAATTTTTCTTGGCGCTCATTTTTTAGTTTGTATCAAGAATAATTCACTTGGCGAAATTTTTAATTTAAGACAACCTGTTTCCCTTTCCTTTACATTGTGCACGACCGGAAAAAAGGTGCATCCTTCATTTTTTCAAATAATTTTAACAAAGTGCGTTAGCCATATTTGTCGTTAATATCACGTATAATAAATATGTCAAATTTCAAAACGCGCCAATATTCAAGTATATCTTAGGAAATTTTGGATAAAAAAACTAATTTTTTGCAGGCATACCTAGAAATACATCTTCTTTAAGGTGATGTATAAATTTTATAGGTTATATGTTATTCAATTTTTTTTGAAAAATTTCTAAAAATTACTAAAAAATACAAACTAAAAAAATAAATCAGAAAATATTTGCAAATTTTATTTAGATTGAATCTAAATTTCGAACTGTGAAATAAGGAATCAAGTAAATTTAATAAAAAAGAAACATTAATAAATATAGACCAAATTTAACTGATATTGAGGAATTAAAATTTTGAGAGCTAATTTTTTAAAAACTACACATACGATTTTTGAGAAACTTGGCACTTTGGCATACTTTTAAACGTAAAATCGAAATATATAAAAAATAGATATGTCTTTTCAGAAAAAGTCCGATTTTATATCAGAATATCTACGTTAGAACATTGCTACATATAAATTTAATATATATCCTATGTCACGCTTTCGAGACATGAAAAACGTAAGTTAAATTTCGTCATGTGAAAATTGCACATTCATATTTTTTTGAAAAAACAAAATATTTTTACTATATTGACTTCCTTAATGAGCATAAGATTGTACGAAACATACTTGTAGCTTGATTACATATACAAACTGAATTTACAACTATTAATAGAAGCAAGATTAATTATATTTAAATAGGTAGCTATTGCAATTCATGCTGATTTAACAGACGTACTTTACAGCCATTGGATTATAAATGAGATCAAATGGGTCGAACTATTAACTATAATTACTCTCACATGCATCAATTATCATTAAATAGTTTCCCATAAATATAGTTTTGAATTAATTCATAGAAATTTGAAAAATTTTCGACCTATTTACTTAGCTAAACTTTAATGAATTTGATTTCATTTAAATTGCACACAAACCATTATAGTAGAATATATTTCAGTATAATGGTTCTTAGTTAATTAAAATAATTAAGTCTTCCATTAATACTGCGAGTAAATCTGTCATTGCATAAATAATATCCTATTTCTTAACATTTATTTCATTGAGATCATATTCTTTGTAGATGATGATACTTAATTTAACTTTACTTAACTTTATTTTGAAAAGTCACGTTAATAAAAGTAAACACGTAAGCAACTAAATTGCTGTTTTAACCTTAAACACAACTTAATTTTCAGCTTTAACCTTTTCGTCTCTTACTGCACAAAATACCAGCTATCAAATAATAATAATTAATACTTTTATTATTAAATAATGAAAACTCTGTGTGTATGTGTGTATGTATGTTCTTAACACTCTAGGAAAACGACGACACCTAGAGCTACGAAATTTTAAAAACACATAGCGTTCCATTCGAACAAGTGTACCTTACAGCAATATTTTAAACTTCGAATTTGTTTTGTATTTATGTCACATTTTGTGCGAATTTAATGAATTTTTGAATAACAAACTCCACTGTTTAAAAGCAATATGTTGCCACTGCTTGATATAAAATACTTTTATCTGCCGCGCGACAGCATGTTGTTATTCGGCAAAGCGTAAGATATTTAACTCTCAAATTTAACCCATCTGTTATTAACATGTTTAGCAATTCAAAAGTAATAAATTCATAATATTTACTTTTTTTAGTATTTAATCTGATTGATTTAAGTAAAAAAAGTCATGATATATCTAATTAATAATTTTATTTTTAGTTATTTACTTTGGTAATTTATCAAAGATTTGTCTAACTCTGCACAGTACACAAACGATATAGAATTCCCCCCCTTTTTTTAACGTTATAACGTTTTACATTTTTTAAAGCAACTTCTTCTTCCATGTGTTTTATTGTAACTTGATT
This sequence comes from Stegodyphus mimosarum, assembly GCA_000611955.2. Lineage (NCBI taxonomy): Eukaryota > Metazoa > Arthropoda > Arachnida > Araneae > Eresidae > Stegodyphus > Stegodyphus mimosarum. The sequence goes on along the minus strand of KK118355.1, from coordinate 371,879 downwards.
TTAAATGTAATTATCTTACCTATTCGAAATGTAATTATCTTACCTATTCGAAACTGTGCTAATAATTCGTAAGGCTCTTCAGCATTCATTGTGTTTAGTACGCCAAGTTTAACCTATATCTCGTAATATTATGATTAAGCTCGTTTTACAAAATACAAAACAGATAGTAAATGTTTCTAGTAACAGATAGTAAATCTTCAAGTAACAGATAGTAAATCTTTCTCAAAGGGCATCTAAGATGCCCTTTGATAAAGATTCATCAAGTTTCATTGCATAGATAAAGAGAAGCAAAGGGGGAGGAAAAGAAAAGATTTTTGTTACAGAAAAATAATATACATTACTTTAGAATGACTTTTGTGGCCCCTGTGATTGAACGTTTTAATAAAATCAAAAGGCAAAAAAAAAAGAACCAATCGGATATTTGAGTTAACATCCGTACTGCCAATATACTGAAAAATAGAATAACATGCCAAAAATGATGTAGATATACTTTAGAAGATCTATAGGAAAAAATCAAGTAGACATATTATCATTCTCCGTATTTTATTGCTTAACAATAACACACTTTTGTGTACTGAAAAATGAAAGTTAGTTCTTTTCCTTTATTCCTATTTTTTCATAGCGTAATTAAATATGTTTATGAAATACAGTATTAA
>KK118355.1:340633-365651 GCA_000611955.2 Stegodyphus mimosarum | reverse complement strand
CGGTTTGGGTACAAATATGTCTAATAATTCCTGTAGAGATTTTTAACCGCAAGTTTAGTACACTTTAAGATTCAGCTTGATTTCTTTTAGTATTTTTTGGGAGGAGGGGGGGGTTATTGTGCTCGGAATTTCGTTCTTACTTTTCCATTTTTATTTTTAAGCAATCCTTCACTTTTACTTTCTAATTATTTTCTAGACACTCGTGTGACTTTGTCCCAGAATTTTGGCAATTTCATGATGAGATTTACCATACTTTCTTAACATTAAAACGAAGTTTCTCACATCTTTATTTTTTTCTCTTCATGGTTTCATATTAGGTTCTAAAATCACAAATAAAGTGCAGCTAACAAGCTACAAGCTGTGTTGAGAAATAAGCCATAATTGTCCAGAATGATGATACGAGCTTGTTAAATCTGCAACTTTAAAAATATACTGATAATGAAACACTCTTTATTTAGAAATGTGTCTAAGTTTCTTTCTTTCTTTCTTTTTTTCCCCCGGTAAAATTTGTGTAATAGCATTCTCAAATTTCATATGAACATATTTTAATTTAATATTTTTGCTTTTATATCTTAAAAACCTTGGGTTCTCAACCGGAAGGAATTTCATAATTTCAAGGGGGGGATACGGTCAGTTTTTTATTTTAGCTCTTAAATATTTATTTTCATTTAATGAATATAAAAAAAATACTTTTATTTAAGTTTTAACATTTTCTATACTTTTTGTTATTTAATTTACAAAACACGTGAGCAAATAATCTAAATAAATGTATATACGTGTTTTTCGAATTTGAAAACAAGGGGATGATCTAGCAGTGGTAAAAGAGGTGCATGGGGAAACAAAGTTGAGAACCACTAATATAAGCAATCAAATGCTTGCACATTTATGCATACTCATAACATATCACATATTTTTATGTCCTTTACGAGGAATTCACCAAATTAAGTCTCTTTTGTGAAAAGAGAAGGGTATTCTCAAATTTCGGAGAATCAAATCTGAACTGATTATTAATTGGGAAAGAAAACATTCTTATATGTGTTTTACTAAAATGTAATATTTCAAATTAATGATAGAGGCATTTTATTATGTTAATTAGGCTTACTGTAACTGGTTATTAGTGCATACAGAGGCTGTTTGCACATTTTTTATACGATTTTGGTAAGCGGTAATAAAACATCGTTTGCTGCAAAAGAAGTAATTGCAATTGTACTATGTTTTTAAAAGTCAAAATTATCGTCTGTGGCTTGAAAGTTTTGTTTTTATTCAAAATGGCGAATTTAACAAAGCAGTGGTTCGAAGGCTACATTTACGCTCTTTCCGAAGAGAAATATGCATACTCCGTTGTCCAAAATCGATGTGAGAGTCATGGCTTTGTGATATCTAAAGCGTCGATATATAATATCATCAACAAGAAAGGAAAAAAAAAAACGTCAGATTGGAGCCTCAAGTGAGACAAAAATTCCAAAGAAGTATCCAAGGAAAAAAAACGGACATCTTCGACTATTGCAAAGGTACGTTGTTTAATGTTAAAAGAAAATCCCCCTAGTCAAAGGACAGTTGCAAAATCATTAAAATGCTCGGTGTCCACTGTAAACAAAGTGATAAACGTTGATTTAAATCTTAAGAAAGCGAAAAAACGCAACGTGCATCGTCTTCTTCCAAAGCATATCGCTCCACGCAGGACACACTGCAGAATTCTATATGAGAAACACTTATCCAAAGAAAAATGGAAAACAATTATCACAATAGATGACGCATGGGTGTATTTAAATGATTGTAACCAAAAAAGAGCCATTTATTATCATAAAACGGGAGAAAAAAAATTTAAGTACATGGTTCAAAGAATCGAAAGAAAGTTTTTCTAAGGGATTCATGATTGTTGCTGGTTTTTCTTATAATGGCAAGTTAAAAATAAAGAGAGCGCAAAAAAATGTCAAGATTAACTCCAAATACTATCCGGAACATATTTTATCGCCAATTTTTCTGAATGAACCCACAGTGCCATCCATCTGTGAGACTCCATCGGGACAAAGCTAGCTGTCACACATCAAAATCCACTGTAAATTTCCTAAAAGAAATGGAACAAAAAACTGGTATCAAGGCCATACCTATCACTGATATCCCTACTAAATCTCCCGATGTGTCACCTATGCATTTTTGTGCTTTCGGACTTTTTAAAACTGCATTATCCAAACGTTGTCCCAAAACCCTAACAGGACTCTGGAAAGCTGTTCGGGAGGAATGGGATAAAATACCTCTTCTGACACTTCAAAAGGCATTATTATCCTGGAAATTGCGGTGTCGAAAGATAGTTCAGAATAAGGGATGTCAAATAGAACATTTAAAACGCAAGAATTTTATGTAGTTTAGTTTTGTGAATACAATATACATTGTCTAAAAAATGTGCGAACAGCCTCTGTATTATATCATCTGCTAACTTTTCCCCCGGTAATCAAAATACCTAAAAGAAGAAATATCTGCTACTAATGTTTTAGCCATTGCATTTACTTATCCAGATAAATGTAAAACTGCAGGTTATTTGGACGCAGCGATTTACAAATTTTCCGATTTATTACATTTAAGTTAATATTCGTGAACTTGAAACACAGTAATTTCAATTCTGAATTATCGTTCTTATTAGGATTATTAATAGTAAACTCACCTATCAATATGATGTCCGTACTTAGAGCTTCACAGATGTGGTGAGAAGTCTCAAAAGTTACTTATACTTTCCGTGGCAAGCCAGGTTCCAACCATTTTACAAATGCACTCCTTAGCCCAAAGCGGCAATTTGTCCAGAAGGGCTATTAATTTCATTTTCGGATTTTGCATCGTCCACTATAAAACGGTGTTTGACTTTTCACATTACTGCCATCAAATATTAAAGCCCTGCATTATATTTAAAGAAAGTAAATAATGAAGAATCTGCATGAATGTATGTGTGTTTTTCATATTGTGAAAAAACAAGGGTGTCTAGAGACATCAAATTTTGAATAGCGTAGTCCTCCACTCAAACATGGGCATCTGGAAGCCCAAATTTGAAATTTGCTTTATTATCTATTCCTATTTTGTAAAACTTTAAGAAATTTCTCATTAAGAAATTCAACGACGATTTCAAAGCGAGCAGTGGAAACACTGGATAAAAAAAAAAAAACTCCAGCTCGCGAGACTGCATATCGGAAATTCTAAATATATGTTCTTTTTAAATATTTTGCGATATTGCTGTTGAACTGAATTTTATGGTTTAAGTGAGAAGAACATGATAAATAAAGGTAGCACACAAAACGTTAAGAAAACGCTTCTTTGGGGGTAATTTAAAATCTGAAAGCTTTCAGACTTTTTACTTCCCCCCTCCCCCAATATTATTTTAGATTTCACTGCTTGCATTACAAGAACTGCTGACTGGAGTCATTTATCAAATCTAAAAACTCAGTTTTAACATAGAAGATGACTTCAGCAACAATCTCAAATACCAATCTCTTCAAAATTACCAGAGTATTCGTTTTACCCCAAGAAGATAGGGAAGCGGACTAGCATTTTCTCGATAATCTTTTACGAACTTACTGAGGCATAAACTGTGTGACTGAACTATGTGGCATAAACTCAAATTTAAGCACAAAAGTTTCGCGACGTGCTTTATAGAGCTTCTTATTATCTTAGCACAGCAGCTGGTAAACACTAATGCAACGAGATTTGAAACAGTGAGACGCTCAAACGGCGTCAAAAAAGACAAAAAACGTTTGCTTAGTTCACATCCACACCTCATCGTCATACACTATCGTAATTAGTGATACCTACGAAATAGTACTTTTCAGCAGGTTCTTCTCCAGTCCTTTCGGCCTAACCGCTAATCTTATCTTCAGAGAGATTAGAAAGGGATTTTTGAGGCACCGCTGCTTCCTCCGGTTGGACAGAGGTCCCAGCGCTGCCTCCCTAATCTTTTCTCCCTCTCACGAAAGGTCAAAGGTCTTAAGGGGTCCGTAAAACTAGTTGGCCTGCTTTTCCGAAGGGTGGTCATTGCCGCAAAAGCACCTATTCCAGAAAAGGCGGGAAAGTCTGTGTATTATGTGGCCATGTTCCACAAACTCGGAAACTACCACTGAACCGAATTATTACAACTGAAAAAATATCGATTTAGTGATAACTTGCATAAAACCAATTATTATAAAGGATGGGTTCCAATTAAGCGCTATACAAATGTACTGAAACTACAATATTTTATGTATAATAAATACTGTTGCGTGCGTATGGGTTCGCAATAGATTGAATGCACAAGTCGTTAAAAAGTTGATAAAATTTATTCTTTTCACAAGAAATAAAACAAAATGCTGAAATATTTCTTCATAGATATTAGTACACTATCACAATATTTCAAACGTTAAACAGAACTCAATTCAAAACAAAGAAACTAATTCAATCTCACACCGAATTCGCTACAATCAATAACAGCGCTAAGTAAACAAACCGTTCGCTTAAAACAACAGCGACTGAGCTGAAGTGTTTTAATTCGGCTTTTATAAGCTTTTTAATTATTCACTGGAATATTCTGGTAAAACCTATTTTCTCGATTTTTGTGGATGGCAACAGCAATTACGAGATATTTAGTTATTAAATATTAAATGCACGCGCTCTTTTATTTTTACTTTTCCGACGTAGCTTTCTCTTCAAAATTCGTCTGCGTAACACGGGAAAATAAAACAATTTTAATTACAATTATAAACAAATAGTTAAATAAATACGAAAGCAGTAACAATACAAATAATATTCAAGGCTTGAAAACTGTAATATGAATGAAATAGGAAAAAAGGAAATTCAGTAAATAAATGTTTTATAAAAGTTTTTTTTATTGTACGTATGAATGTAAAATATTGTATATGTATAGAACTTATAACAGGAAAAGAAGGAAAGTGGGATGTTTTGCAGATTTTAATTAAAAACTAGCTGACATGTCCGCCAGATGAGAGGATGTTAGCCAAAGCAAAATTTTTAAGTTCTGTGTACGCCTGAGAAGAAACTGTATAAAAACATTTCAGTATGAATGAAATTAGTTCTACCTGATTTTTTTTAATATGAATGAAATAAGTTTGGTATTTATTCTCAAATTATTTCAGCTTCATTTGAATCGCTTCAGTTTATCCCAATCTTGTAGAAATCTCAAATTGTTTCAGATTCATGTTGGTTCGATTCACTTCACTTTGTCTTGCAAAAATCTGAGTATTTCTTCATGTCGGCTTACTAACTACAGCTTTTTTATGAAAACTTCATAACAAACAACACTGCCAAAAAACTGAGGAAAAGTAACAGGGGAATAAACAGGCCTCGTGATTCCATAAAATTTTTTACTCTACCTCTGTTTAGTAAAGACGGACGATAATTTTAAAATTCTACCTCGTACGCGATTCGAAGCAGCAATGAAGTTCATAAAAAAAACTTGCAGGGTTGGAAAATTAACGTTTTTAGAGGTTAATATCTCTGCTGATTGAAGTCGTGCGAAATGGTCGAAATGGCTTCCCACGAGTTTTTGAAATCCGGGTGGTTTCCCTTTCGAAACTCAGCTCCCTGCCGTTCCTCACGATATGATGTTACAAATAAACAAACAAACAGACAGACTTGCATAGATTTTAGTAGCATTAATGCTTAAATAACGTAATATGTCAGTAAAACAGTGCAATATGCATACAGTATATGAACTGAATACGCCATTGTTATCGCATTTATAATATGAAATTGACTGTTCTATAGAAAGTTACTGCAAATCCAAACTAATTAGCTAAATATTGAATATAAAATACGTCGATAGACTATGTTTAGTGATCTTTATTAGAGAATGCAGAACAGGACATATGGGACAACTAAATTTTGCCATGGGTGAATAGAGTTATCTTAATATATTATCAGTACCGATCTTTTAACACATTACATGCAACATCATATATATGCATACACGCGCGCTACACTGAAGGCAACTGTAAGAGACTTATTTATAAATATGCAAGACTTAATACAGTTGTGCAATTATGTCTGATTTATCATAAACTGCTGTACCTTAAATTAATTATTAGCTTGTGAACTATGTAGATCTTTGAAGTTTATGTCTGAAACTCAATCAATGTTTATGTCTCAATCAGATAAAGGGTTGGATACATGAGCACTTTTATTTTTTTCTCCATATTTAACATTAACGCAAAGTTTCGAATTTGAAGCATTAATGCAAGGTTTTGATTTTGAAAATTTTGAATAACTTAGTCCTCCACCCGAGGATGGGCACTTGCAAGCCCGTGTTTTTAATTTCGAATTTGTTTTATTATCCATTTCACATTTCGTAAAATTTCAAAATTTCAACGAATGTTTGATTCCCAAACTCAATGATTTCAAAATGAGCAGTGGTGACGCTGTACGGAATAAAGCTTTTTTTATCTCCAGCGCGCGAGACTGTCTATCGGAAGTTCTAATGATATGCTGTTTTTAAATATTTTGCAGTTTTGCTGTTGAATCGAATTTTATGGGGCGTAAGCACCAAGAACGGGATACTTAATAAATAAAGTAAACACACAGAACGTTAATAATAAAAAGATAAAAACAAAGTTTTGTACAGTCATCTTAGTAAGAAAACTGAACTTTGATATAATGAACAGAGAAAAGCCCGAAAAACACAGAAAAATGTATGCCAATAATTAATCCTGCATCGAGAATTCTAAACGTATGCTATGCTGCTTTTAAAAAAAATTGCAATTTTGCTGTTGAATTATATATGGCGTAGGTACAAAGAAAATGATGCTTAATAATAAAGCTAAAAAGACAAAAAAATGAGTTAGTAGGAGTGAGTGTAACAGCAGGCTGGTGGATTGCGACTCACGAGAGCGTCAAAATCATTAACGAATCATTTTAGGTGACCGTTAAAATCCGAAACATTTTACTCCCCCCTCCCACTTAAGAAATCGCAGTCTCCATGTAATCGGAAGATCCAAGCCGTCAAGGAATTTAATCAAACTTGAAATGCTAAATTTTACAGCACCAAAGAACCAAAGTAACTAATTTGACATAATCCATAAGTATGAATTTCTTAAGGAATATCCTTTCGTTCCTTGAATTACCACTTCTTTAGCAGAGAAAGAACCCAGATGCACTCTGTCTTCTTTTCCTCTTCCAGCTACGTCCTTAATTTTGCAAATAATGGTTCATATTCTGTTTCAGATGAAAATTAAAAATATTTTCTGGCAGTCTGCAGACACATTAAAGTCTAAGTTCAAAATTCACCTTATATTCTTCTTTAGCAGAATCCCCCAGATGGAACTTTTCTACTCTAAAGTTGTACATTTGGCTTTAAAAGACGATAGACCAAAAGAGGATAAATTTGAATCTACTAGTATGTATTCATTGGAGACATTATATCCGTTATTAAAATACGGAATTTTAAAATATGGTCTCTCCCACAGTTATTTATCCAAATTAATTCCATAATCCCTTTTAAATTTTATTTGATTTTAATGTTTTCTAATTTTCCAAGAGCAAAGGAAATGCTATAAACATAAATTCCTCTTCTTTCTAAACGAAATCTCCAAATAAATAATGTTTGCATGATAAGCTTTCAATTCCACTACTTGAAACATGACTTTCCATTTAGGTAAGAACAGCTCTTTCCATCAGATATTTATGTGCTGGAACTGTGTTACTTAATTTCGGGAAAGCAGAGGGAAAACTATGTACAGTAAAGGGAGGGATACCTTCGTGAAGAATTTTCTACAAAAATTTTACTTACGTTACACATTAAGAAAGTTACCTTTAGACGTTAGGTATTTTTTGAAAGCAGGAGAGATGAAAAATGAGAAATGTGCTCGCCGAGACTCGATTCATGGACCTCTCGAATACGCGCCCAGCGTGCTGACCACTACACCACGAAGACATGCTAACAAGGCGGGAGAAATACCTTATATACTTGCCCTTTTAAACAGCGACTGAGGATTAGAGGACCCAATCGCCATATCCCGGTGGTGGAAAATCAGCATCCACCACCTTTTTTTTCAGGCGCCACTGTAGAGCTATTAGAATATTTTGTAGTAGCAGATGGGAAGAATTAGCAATTCCTTCGCCGGGTTTGAACCACGGACCTCTCGAATACGCGCCGAGTGTGCTGACCACTACACCACGAAGACATGCGAAGAAGATGGGGGGAAATACCTTATAACTCTGTGGTCCGATACTTGCTAGGTAATCAAACCGACCTCTTACCTTATAACTCTACTTAGCGTCAGAAAATCCCTAGATCTCAGTCATTAAAGTAGAGTTCTACGCCTATACAGTTCTGAGGCAAGCAAAGTACGGAAACCTTATGCTGATACTCCTTTCAGTCATTGGGCACATATTCCAGAACGAACTAGAATTGTTCCTCGGCTTTAGTTACTCAACCGTTGGAGGGCACGTGGAACCGTTGGATACGTGGGGAAGAAGGTACATCAGTTTTGATGCATTTTGTGTACATAAAAGCCGATTAAAAAAACTCCCCAGTATAACAGGAAAGTATTAAAACCCGCAGAAATATTAACTATATTTTTACTATGCAGGTATAAGGAAAACGGTGTGCTATTTGTCATTGTCATTATAAAACTGCCATATTAACGTCCTACGCTATTCGAAGAAATTAAATAACAAAGGCATGTATACAAGCCTTGAAGGAATCCTTTATACTGAGCCTTATGCGATCACATGGTAACATGCCGTTTACTTTCAATCAACTCCTCAGTTTGTGATTTCGTCTTTCGAGATTTCTTCTTCTTCTTCGTCTAAGGGCATCTGAAAGCTCAAATATCTAAACTGAATCCCCGATCACTAATTCAATCTCACAAACGCAATCCTGATGGAAATAGCCGGAAACGATGAAGAACTGTAGATTTATCGATGAGAAGTGCGGACGGTATAAATTCAAAATATGAAGCAGAAACTATGAGGACAACTCTATACTTTACACCAGTGATCTCCAAAATGAGGTTCGCGTATTCTAAGAGATACGCAAAAAGATAATTAGGAGTACGCCAAAAAAGTAATCTTATGATCACTCGCAAGTGTATGATCTTGTATGGATTCGTTTGAAGCATTATTTGTATGACCGTTTATTTTGTATTATATTTGATCAGGTACTTACTACTTTTCATTATTTTCTACAAAGGAGTGAGAAACCAAAATATGCCTAAATATTGAATTTTGTAAAATTTGGTGAGAACATTTACCGAGAAGTTAAAAAAATTTTTCTTGGCGCACTTTTTTTAATTTGCACCGAGAAAAATTTTATCTAAATTCCTAATTTATGGTAACCTATTTTCTTTCATTGTGCACAACAGAAAAAAAGATGCATTAATCATTCTTACAAATAATTTTAACAAAGTGTCTAAACCACATTTGGCGTTTGCTTGTAATAAATATGCCAAATTTCAAAATTCGCCAATATATAAATTCACGTGTATCTTGGGAAATTTTCAATAAAATCTCTAATGTTTTGCAGGTACGCCTTGAAATACATATACTTTAAGATGATTGTATAAATTTTATGGGTTATAATTTAAAAAAATTTCGAGAAATTTATAAAAATTTTTAAAATCACAACTTTAAAAATAAATCAGAAAATATCTGTGAATTTTATTTGGATTGAACCTAAATTTCGAATTGTGAAAGAAGGAATCAAGAAATTTTAATGAAAATAAAGAGAAATTAGTAAACATATAGCAAATTCAATTAACATTGAGAAGCTAAAATTTTGAGAGTTAATATTTCAAAAACTTCACAACCTTGGCATAATTTAAGTCACGAAACCAAAATATGGAAAAAAAATCGGTATATTATTTCAGAAAATTTTCGATTTTGTATCAAAGTACCTATGTTAGAATAATGCTATATATAAAGCTAATATATATCGTAAGTCGCGCTTTCAAGATATGAAAACGCAAGTTACATTCGAAATATTTTGCTGCAGAGGACTTGCTAAAGGATACTTCGTATTTCTTGCGCACATGAGCAGGAAAAATCTCATCAAGCCAAAAATCCCTTTTCCCACAACAAGTCATGATACAGAAACGCAGCTGCAAAAGCAGTATTTTTACGCATTCGAGTTATTGGCGACCTAGAAATGAATGAAATATTTTGCAAAATCGAAAATGAAATATATTAAATACCAGCTTAATATTACTAATAAAAACTATACGATATAACTTTTTATTGTTAATAGGTAATTAAAAAAATCTGATGTGTACACCACATGACTTCCTTGCACGGAATATTAAATTATACGCATTTTGTATTTCATTTAAACTTATTGGATTGAATTAAATCTGCTTCGTCGATAGCGCATAAACCACAATAGAATAAATGCACTCTTTAAAATTCACTATATTTGTTTACCATAGCGACACTCTGGCGCTATGTTCACTGAACAACGTTACATCTCATGCATTTTATAACTCATCAGAATGTATAAAAATTATGTATTTCATCTGAAGAATTATCCGATTGTTACCACATGTTCTTTTCAAATGCTATGATAAATCTAAAACGATGTGTAAAAGAAATAAAAAAAAAAAAAAATAAAGAGGGGGGGGGGAGGAAAAGTATTTCACGGACGATTCAGTATTTTTCATGCAATCAATTCAGTTCTCACTTCGTGATAAGACGAAATGAGAATACATAAAAACTGAAAACATCTATATTAAAAATTACGAAGTAAATGTTAAACACTTATTTTGTCGAATATATTCCAGAATGGATTAAGCATGAGTTAATTCGCAATAATAAAAGAAGGCGTTATCTTTGTTGTTGCGAAGCTGAATTTCTCTAGATTGGCCACAAATCCACTGTTCTCCTAAGTTTCAAATGCAAACAAATATGGCCACTATGGCCAAAATAATGAGGCTTAGCCGCACTTAAAAAACTTTTAAATTGCTGATAATTCTGCAATTACAACATGCAGGTTAACTAAAGGCATAAAAACACTAACCAGCAGATATGAACAACATAGTCCAATCACTTTTAAAGCAAAAAATGAACAATTTACAAACATTATAAGAATAAAGAAACTGAGCTCTCTGAACCGAGTAACAGAGTGGATATATATATACATATATTTATATACTTTTGGTGCAGCCGATTGCAACTAAAATAGGAGGTGCACATCTGCGTGTAGCAGTCCTATATACAAAATTTCAAGGTTCTGAGTCTACTCATGCTACGTTTTTGAGTTATACAAGATACATACATACATACGTACCTACGCAAGTACATACTCTTCAGAATCCATTTTAAATCAGTGTTATAATTTTTGGGTGGAAAAAGAGTCCTTTATTCTCTCCTTACGTTCAGATATCAAGCAAAAACATCATCAAATTGCATTCGATAGCTGTTAAAATGGATATTTTCGTTGAAATATGATACCCGAAAATTTTCGCGATCACAATACTTCCTTTTTACTTTGTACAAGGAAGTAAAAATTGTAACGTCATTTAACATTAATAAACACTATAATCTATGAAATACCGCCGAAATATATTACTGTACACTAAATGCGCTTAAGTGACCTATTTAAGATTAGAGCAGCCCTGCTTCACAAAATAAATAACATAATATGCATTATTTACAGCGATATATTACAGGAGAGTAACAGTTAGAAATTCATGAATCTTTAATCCAAAACTAACGAAGTTTTATGTTTTCCAAAAATTATTCGAAAATGTGCTGCAAATCTAATGAAATTTTACGATTATTTTGTCAAATAGACTCGAGAATGCAATTTAAAGTTAATGAATGTTTACGATTATTTTATGGAACATTGTTTCGAAAATCATGTTCTATCAGAGCATGGTACCGATATCGAATAATATATACTACATCGCATTTTGGGTTTGCAATACTTCTGAATTGAGGCATAATAAAGAAGCATTACTCTTTTAACGGTTACAAGAATACTTATCTAGAGCAAATAAATAAGTAAATGTATTATATTAACCCTAAAACACATACAGATATTGTGCACAACTGGAACGCTTTTTTAATTTGGCTTTTGTGTTATAATCCGAAGTTGGCAAGCATTTATCATGTAGGTATTCTTCTAAGGTATTTGGTATTTGAGTTATTATATCACTCAATAAAACAGGCAAATCGACAACCTTGTATTCGGCATAGATTTTGTAAAATCTCAATCGATTTCGAAGGCAAAACGAGTCCCCCTTCATCAGGAGCAAAAAATTCTGCAAAAGCGAGAAAACGAATGTTTATCATATTTATACCTACAGGCGACCAGTGGAAGAGCTGATAGCGCCATCTGTTGGCAGAAATAGTAAAATGAAGGGTTAAGTTAGTAGAATTTTGAAGAAATTAGGCAAGACAGGATTGGAATTGGAGTCATTGACTAAACAGTATAAATTTTTGTGAATGTGAAAATTCAAGAAAATCCTATTCCCTAATAGAACCAGCTTTCTGGATAATTTTAGCAGAACCAAAATCAAAATTGTGATTGAATTTCCAATTATGATTAGCTATTGAAGATTTGTTAATTTCGCCTTTTCGAGAGTAAGATTTATTCAAGAAAAGGCGAAATTAATAAATCTTCAATAGCTAATCATAGTTGGAAATTCCATCACAATTTTGATTTTGATTCCAATTCTTCATTTCCAATCCAGTCTTGCCTAGTGCCTTCAAAATTCTACTAACTTAACCCTTCATGTTACTATTTCTGCCGACAGATGGCGCTATCAGCTCTTTAACTGGTTGCCTGTAGGTATAAATATGATCTACATTCGTTTTCTCGCTTTTGCAGAATTTTTTGCTCCTGATGAAGGGGGACCCGTTTTGCCCTCGAAATCGATTGGGATTTTAGAAAATCTACGCCGAATACAAGGTTGTCGATTTGCCTGTTTTATTTTCCACGTCGACATGTTTCTCTTGCGTCTTTATTATATCACTGTTTTTTATAATGGGTATCTGATTAACCTATGCATCAGCTCTTGAATGTTAAAATTCTGTATTCACTCTTCTAAAAATATTTGAATGAAATAAAAATATCCTGTGAATAATGGAAACTTAGATAAAAGACGTATGCATAGTGGAAGAGGATAAAAGAAGAACAGAAGATAGAAGTAAGTAAAAGAAGTGTGTACATAGTATGATTCGTGGAAGCTTAGATAAAAGAAAAGTGTACTTTTAATATTGGCGTTGTTATAAGTTTTCCAGTTTACTTTATATCAGGATGGCATTCTTGCGGAAGTCACCTTAAGTAATGATAGAAGGTACTTAAAGAGCACCATCTTGACTTATCATATAAGAATATGACTAATGTCACTAAGAGCCACTTGTTGGAATTCAGGAAAGTTCTAGAGCCGCAACTACATTTTTCTAAAAGCCAAAAGTCCTCATTTACATCATTTTAAAAGTAGTGAAACGGGAAACCAAAATTTCATATTTACATTGTGGGGTTTCACCTTCTTATTTCACAATTCAATCTTTGAAACCCCAAACACTGGTAAGCGAATAGTCGCTAGAGTGTGTGAACAGAGACGTAAGACTCAAGAAAGATTAACTACCCTTTATCTCTCAAAATAAATATGACACAATCAGCTCGGAGTGTACAGCAAAGCCTCCACAAGGGCTTGAACTCAAATTATTACGAAATTAAACTTAACTAAGCTTAACTAAAGCTAACTGAAAAATATAGCCGGAGCTATCGAGATTCTAAGTAGTTGGCCCCTAAATCTTAATTAAGAAGCCAAACAAGGGCCTAAAATACGGTCGAACGTAGCAATAGCTTAGAGAGAGACGTAGCCAAAGGCAAACGCGCGCTAGTCAGGAACGCGGGCTCTCTAACGAATTCGGTGAAACATCGACTTAAATACTACTCTTACTCGTTTGCATTAACCTCTTTTCCGAAAATACATTCTGGTAGGAAATTGTAAGCTGAAGCTAGAAGGGAGAGGAAAGGTGCATAAACTTAAAATAACTGTTATAAAATTAGGATAAACTTTGCAGCATCATTTTAAAAGTAGGGAAATAGGTGCCAAATGGAAAGAAGCATCTGATTCTAAACACTCACTAAATAACACTTTGTTTTCATCATGTGATGATGCGTCGAAGAACAATGCAAATTTTGTGGTGTCTTTGTTTTCTCTAATCGCAGCTTGATTAGGTAAAAGGTAATTTTCTTTTTCATTTTCTAAACATTTCGACTCTTTCGCGATGCCTTCTTTTAAAGGTTGTTCTATCACAGTTTTCTAATGCTTATGAAACTTCGGATTCTTCCTTAATCTGAGCACTAGTGACTAAGATCATTTTCTACTGCCTCAAAATTATACTGTAATTTCCCAGCACACTCGTCCCACGACAGAAACAAGACGTATATCCATTGCCCTCAATTTTACGGATTCTCGAAATTTTCTAAAGGTTCTAAGCTGTGGGACTCTCATCAGATTTATTAGAACTTCCCAAAGCTTCCCGTTACCATAAATTTCACATTAATTCGGACGTCCGATCAACTTTGATTTTTTTTATTTGCATAAAATTCTGTACGATATTAAATGTCTTTGATGCACTACACGCCTTCTCTGTTTCGCTTACAAAGCACCCCAGTCAAGTTTTTACCTCTATCGTAATGATTCAGAAATTTCCCAGACCTTTTCTGTAATGCATCCAGAAGTATACCTCCACCCATTCGTAAAGCTTCTTCAAGCAAATATAACTTCTAAAGAGATTTTATTTTCAAAATTGTTTGATAGCATTAGTATAACATTTTATGCCACCCAAATACAATAGTGGTTGTGAATTCTGACTGCATACCGAATGGCCTGTTTTCGAATCTTGTAGAAGGCATAGATGTTTGTAAATGTATAGTGTATTACCGCATGGGGGCACTCTAAATGTATGTTGAGCCGAAAGTCCTCTCGTGTGACTAGGTGGTAGGAGAACAGGGATAGAATACCCTTAGAACCATCCTTCGGAGCGCTTTCTCTCAAAATTGGGGTGGAACTAGGCAAAGTCATATTGCCACTTATATTGCCATCAAGGCTCTTGCCAACGGCAGACGTAATCTAATACTTCTTGTCATGGTAAATTTTTTGGGCTTGTTCTGATGAGGACAGACAAGTGAAATCAGTCACAATAACAACATTTTATTTTTACTTATGTTTTCGAATAACATTATTCAGTTTCTTAACTAAAAAGAAGTGAAATAAAATAATTACATTTGGATGTAAATCAGTCACAGCAACGACATTTTATTTTTACTTATGCTTTCGAATAACATTATTCAGTTTTTTAACTAAAAAGAAGTGAAATAAAGTAATTACATTTGGATGTAAATTAGTCACAACAACGACATTTTATTTTTACTTATGTTTTCGAATAACATTATTCAGTTTTTTAGCTAAAAAGAAGTGAAATAAAATAATTACATTTGGATGTAAATCAGTTACAACAACAACATTTTATTTTTACTTACGTTTTCGAATAACATTATTCAGTTTCATTACTAAAAAGAAGTGAAATAAAATAATTACATTTGAATGTTGATCAGTTTATTTATTAATAAATTTTTAAAAATGAAATGAAATAAATTAAATAATTACTTTCTTCTGGGTATTGAGCAGTTTTAGTTTACCACATTTAATACAGATATTTTATTTGCATTAAGAGCCTTACCACTCACCTGCGAGAGTCGCACGCGACTTGGGAAACGCCCTGAACCGTCCATCCCTGATATAAGCCATTTTTCATTGCATCTCTTCAAATTTCGTCTCGCACCCTCTGCTTTCTCAATCTGGAGTGCTACATCCCAGGTACGGAGCTTTCGAATCAGAAGAATGTGTACTGGCATAAGGATAGATCGAACAGGATGGTGGGACAAGGAAAACGTCTTAAAATTCCATGTCGAGGGGACAGTGACTTTTTTAACTGCCGCTTATATTTCAAGAATGTGTGGACATCATTTTTGCCTCACAGATCCAGCTTAGATTTCCTTTTGTAGGGATATCTTAAAGGAAATACCGATATGACGCTATGCACAATTATCAAAAACATGCAGCGTCACGCCTTCATAAGACTAAAAGAAGAAGCGAGATCAGTTCAATTTATGGTGCGATGCATACACATAGCGGGAGCAAAGACTTATTACTCAAGAACGGGAAGAACATTTGTATTTAAACCATTATTCCCTTCATTTATACGCCAATATTTCAATTAAACTTTAAAGATCTTGCAATTGAAAATCTGCAGAAAGAATTGAGTGTGAACAAGAGAAATCTCTTTTTCGTTGTTGCTGGCACTGGTAAACAGAACATGAGCCATTTTCTTTGAAAGTGGTGTAAATCCGTTATATATTGTATGGTGTTATTTAAAGGTTTGTATTTGAATGATTTAAATTGGTGTGTGTTAGTAGGCTCATTTTATGTTTTTAAAATATTAAATTGGTTTAAATTTATAATGCGATCGTTTTTAAAGTATTAGTTAAAAGAAATTTATATTTTTGATGACCTCAAATGGACTCAAACACTTTCAAAGAAAACAGAATGGGAAAATCATACATTTATGAAATAATAAACGTGGGATTTCAATTGAAACAAACCAACTTTTTTAAGAAATTTTTATTAAAGATGTCAAAATAAAATAAAAAGGCTCATACCAATATTTCTTCAGGCAATTTCATTTAAATTAAGTAAAACTCTATTAATATGTGTTATTTTTAAACTTTATTTTTAAAAACTTATGTGCCGTTTTTTTGTCATTATAAGAAAATTTCTGAACATAATCATGATGTATTAGAGGTATACAAGATCATGTATTATAATCCTGTATTATAAATTAAATGTCGGACTTTAAATGCTGGATCACTTTTCAAATTGTTGCCACCAAATATTACCGGCCTGTGTTATATTTAAAAAAATAAAATAATGTAGATTCTGCATAATTATATGTATGTTTCTCGCATTGTTATAATACAATGGTACCATCAAATTTTGAATAGCATAATTCTCCACCGAATTTGAGTATTTGGAAGCCCTGATTAGGAATTTTGAGTTTGTTTTATTATCCATTTTAACGAATATTTGATTAAGAAATTCAACAATTTCAAAGCGAGCAATGGCAAAAATGTACGGGAAAAAAAAACTTTTTTTATCTCCAACGCGTGGGACTGTGTAACGGAAATTCTAAAGACATGCTCATTTTAAAATTATTTTGCGACATTGCTGTTGAATTGAATTTCATGTTTTAAGTGCAAAGAACATTTAATAAATAAAGGTAACACACAAAAGGTTAAAAAAGTCCCTTTGGGCGCAATGTGAAATCTGAAAGCTTTCAGATTTTCTACTTCATATTTTTGAAAACATTAACGAATTTTTGTCTGACATAATCGAAGATTTCGAAGCGAGCAGAAGCAACATTGTACGGAAAAAAAGACACCCTTTTATCTCCAGCTCGCGAGACTGTGTATCGGAAATTCTAATGATGTGCTCTTTTGAAATTATTTTGTGATAGTATTTGTGTACAATTGAATTTTATGGTTCAAGTGCGAAGAACATGATATTTAATAAATGAAGGTAACACACGAAACGTTAAAAAAAAGCCTCTTTGGGTGTAATATAAAATCTGAAAACTTTCAGTTTTTTTTCCTCAGTTCAAAGGAGCAATTTGCCCAGAAGGACTGTTAATTTCGTTTTGGAATTTTGCGTTCGTTCACTGAAAGCGTTGGTTCACTTTTCAAATTGTTGCCACCAAATATTATCGCCCCTGTATTATATATAAAGAAACTGAATAATGAAGAATCTGCATAAATGTATGTATGTTTCTCTCATTGTGATAAAACAACGATACCTAGAGCCATCAAACTTTGAATATTGAACATTTCCGCTTAGAATTTGGGCATTGGAAACACAAATTTGAAATTCGGAATTTGTTTTATTATCGATTTCATATTTTGTAAAACTTTAACGAATTTTTGATTAATAAACTCAAGGATTTCAAAGCGAGCCATGGCAACGTTGCATAGAAAAAACACTTTTATCTCCAGCGCGTGAGAATGTGTATCGGAAATTCTAAAGATATGTTCATTTCAAAATTATTTTGCCATACTGCTGTTGAAATGAATTTTATGGTGTAAGTGCGAAGAGCATGATATTTAATAAATAAAAGTAACACAAAAAATGTTAAAAAAACGCCCCTTTGGAGGTAATTTAAAATCTGAAACCTTTCAGACTCTTTTTTTTTTTTTTTAAATTTATGTAGTTAAGTTTTTGAACGAAATATGTCTTTGCGGGAAGTGGACTTATACCACTTTTAAAGTAAATATATATGTAATTTAATTAGCTGCGTAAATTTATACTGACAAAATGATAAAAAATTTTGAGAGATTTGTTTTCTGGGAATGTTTATAGATAAAAAGCTCCTAGCATATTGCAATCACTGTTAGCATTAACTAACTTTTTGTAAACAATGGACTAAACTACTTTCAAAGAAAACGGCTCATATATAAATGTATGAGTTTGTATAAATTTAAATATATGAGAAGGAAAAAAAACATCTTACATTTCTTTTAATGTCAAAAAGTGCCTGACAATTAGCGATCAACCGAATTTCCAGTAATATATATATCCATACTGGGCCATAAAAGATATTTTTATTGAAACTGCGTTCTTTCTTGTTGAGAGTATTTCGCATTTTATCTTCGTTTTTAACATTTACGAAGCAAAAAAGGTTATTTTGTTACAGATTAGTTTATTGCTTTTAAGAAAAGGTTTTATTACACCGATGTGTGGCCCACGAGGTGATAAATTTTCTTCACCTGCGTCTTCTTCAACTATTTGATGACATTTCAGAAAGCAGAAGACAAGAAATGAACCTCTTGTTGAAGCCGCGAAAACAATAGGACAAGAAGAAATCAATTCAGAAAATTTTTGCTGTTACGATTTTTCCCTTTTGGGGATTTTTGCAGCATCTGGCCGAAGAAAAGAAGGATGGTGTCAGCCAGCTATTCTCGCCTTCTCCATGAAAACAGGGCTTTAGGGCTTTTACGAATTCGAACAATATATTGGCTAGGGCCTTTTTTTTATGTCAAATATAAGTCCAGTGTGACCTTTTCTGTTGCGGTTTGGCAAAGTATTGAATAAATTCGGATTTGATATTAAATGACTTAATTGCATTTTTTTGCCTAAGGTGAAAACATTACATAAAAAATAAGAATATGTCGTGACAAAATTACTTTCACAACCCACCAGAGTGAAACAAAACTGTCTAAAAAATAAATAAAAATAAATAAATAGATAAATAAAGGAAATCTGAAAGGTTTCAGATTTGAAATTAACTCCAAAGGGGCGTTTTATTTAACATTTTATGTGTTACCTTTATTTATTAAATATCATGTTCTTCGCCCTTAAATCATAAAATTCAGTTCAAGAGCCGTATCGCAAAATAATTTTAAATTGAGCATATCTTTAGAATTTCCTTTACACAGTCTCCCGCGCTGGAGATAAAAAATGTTTTCTGTCTGCAACGTTGCCATGGCTCGCTTTGAAATCCTTGAGTTTGTTAATCAAAAATTCATTAAAGTTTTACAAAGTATGAAATCGATAATAAAACAAAATGCAAATTGCAAATTTGGGCTACCAGATGCCCATATTCGCAGGGGGATTACGCCATTCAAAATGTGATGGCCTTAGGTACCGTTGCTTTATCACAGTGCGAGAAACATACATGCATTTATGCAGATTCTTCATTATTTAATTTCTTCAAATATAATACAGGGCGTTAATATTTGGTGGCAACAATTTGAAAAGAGAAACGGACATTCAGAATGATTCGACTAAATCGCAAAACGGAAACAATAGTCCTTCAGGAACAAAGCCCCTTTGGACTTGAAAAAAATTGCTTGGGATAACAACAGTAATTAGTAGATAATGTTACAATATTTGGGAGTTTTTTTTAATCCTCAAAAGTACGTAATTTAAAAATATAGTATACATATAGTACGTAACCGTACAGTACGCAACAAAAAGTTCCAATCGACTATTTTTTTTTTTTTTTTTTTTTTTTTTTTTTTTTTTTTTTTTTGCGTGAGTTTGAATTCAATGATATCATTTGTTGTGACTGCCGATTTGGCCGTTAGGCAGCGCTGAAGTAAATGTTTGATTTTGCATATTTTTGTGGCACCCTGTTGCACTCTGATCTGTAGAACTGTTACAAGAACCGACTGAGTCGGTAATAATGATTCTGAACTCTCGTTCTGAGAGTAATTCTATAATAGCTAATGTTGTAAATAAACGTGTAAATAGTTTTACTTCGTGTGCTGATTAATTCACGTACTGAAGTGCTTTTATTGAACCGTGTTTTGAATCCGGTAAGAATTCTGACTAACCTGCTTGGAAGTGCAAATGGTGCTTCATCATTCAAGTTCTAATGTAAATATTGTTGTTTCTACTATTTATAACATAGCTTTTTAATCTTGAGTGATGTTCTTTTTTTGTTATTTACAACGCGATCTTATAAAACCGATATAATTTACATAATTAAATGAACTTATTCTCCGGATTACACTGTTTGAGAAAACAGAAAGTTATTAATAGTATTTTTTATGTTAATTACGATATCGGCTATTCCTCTTGCCTGTAATTTTATCTCCTGTCAGAGCTTAAATTGCGCCGGAGCCCACCGGAGCCTGGCTTCGGTACTTCTCCGTTTCTGAAGTAAATCGTAATTCTAGTCGCAGCGAAACGGAGCCCTAAATAAAAGGGCTTCAGTACTTCCTTTATGTAAGTGAAGCATAGTTTCGGAAGACAAATTTTATTCTAAAAATAAATATACCTTTAAAATCGATTATAACTTTCGAATTCGTGCCTTTCTTTCTCTGGGGAACAAAAACTTTGGCGGAGGTTAAGACTTTTAAGAAAAGAAAAGCCCCCATCCATATATAAAAGGTTTCCTCTTCAGGTAGTGCAATAAATTTCTGAAAGCGGGTAAAATTTTTTGTTCCCGAAAGTATTAGCAGTGATTACCTCGGTTTTTCATGTCCAGTGCCAGTGACCTATCATTGCAGAGTTCTTGCAGACATGAACTGTGTAACCAAATTGGTGGGGCAAGAATTGCCCCTTATGAAGACCTTACATATGTTCTCATGTTTTCATCAGATCAGATTCTTGGAAATTTTTTTTTTGCCCAGACGTATTCTACTTAACAGCTAGAATTACATTGGCAGTCATCGTGATCAGTAAGCGTTTGACTCTTCTTTGTTTGTTGACGAAGCTACAATTCTCCTTTAAAATTTCTTTCCATGCTCTCATATTGTTTATAGCATTTTCTCTATTTTCATTAATGGCGTTTTAATCATTTTACTTTTTTCCACTGGTGTGGCTGGAAAAAAAACTTCTTTCCCCTCCCCGTTGAAATGGTATGTTATACCGTATATTTAGGATCTAAATTCAGCCGGAGGGCACTGAGCTATTTCTTGGTTCTTGTGTGAAATTATGAGTCCAGTCGGAGCCCCTATAAGACGAGGTCCGATATTTTTATTTAACTATTTATCATTAATTTAATAATTTATTAAATTTTTATTTATATCTTTACATTTATTTAATTTTAATTTAATTATTTAAATTATTAGTCCAAAGGGGCTTTGTCCCTGAGGGACTATTGTTTTCGTTTTGCGATTTTGCGTGGAATCACTCTGAATGTCCGCTTCACTTTTCAAAATATTGCCACCAAATATTATCGCCCTGTATTATAGTTGAAGAAATTAAATAATGAAGAAGCTGCATAAATGTATGTATGTTTCTCGCATTGAGTTAAAACAACGGTACATAGAGCCATCGAATTTTGAATGACGTAATTCTGCTGCGAATATGGGCATCTGGAAGCCCAAATTTGAAATTTGGAATTTGTTTTATTACCGATTTCATATTTTGTGAAACTTTAACGAATTTTTGATTAACAAACGCAAGGATTTCGAAGCGAGCAATGGCAACGTTATACAGAAGAAACATTTTTATCTCCAGCGCGTGAGACTGTGTATCGGAAATTCTAAAGATATGCTGAATTTAAAATTATTTTGCGATATTGCTCTTGAACTGAATTTTATTGTTGAAGTGCGAAGAACATGATATTTAATAAATAAAGGTAACACACGAAATGTTAAAAAAAAACGCCCTTTTTAACGTAATTTAAAATCTGACACCTTTCAGATTTTCTTTCTTTCTTTCTTTCTTTATTTTCCCCCCTTCTTCCAGACGGCCTTCTAAAGGGCTCCGGCACTTCTGATTTTAGAAATTAAGCTCTGCCTCCCGTCAACTTATATACATAGGTAAAGGAGGTTATGTTTTCGGTTCAAAAATTTGGTAACGTGTTTTCAGTGAATAAGCACAAATCGAGGCCCCTACAACATGTTTTTACAATTTGTACAATGATGTCTGTCTGTCTATGTGTGATGAATATTTCATCTATGATAACTCTTATATGAAACTTCCAAAAGTTTCTATTTTCGATAGTTGAACTTCCTACTTTCATGTAAAGGGTTGATTTTGGGTACATTCAGATTTTGGATAAAGCTGGACAACAGGATGTGGTACTTTATTGGAAGTCTATAATAATTTTTAATGACGAAACTGAAGTGGAACTTTAATTGAAGCTCTTAACAGGTTTTAATGAAAACTATATTAAAATATAACAAAACATTTTCAAAATTTAAGACTTTAATTTCAGTAGGAAGATTTTGGTTAAAATTGAAAATTCGGAAGTGAAGCTCTGAACAGGCTCTCGAAAAAAAATATATATATTATGAGATAATACAAAACTTGTACTCATATATAATAATCAATATAAATAATATAAAATGCTCAAATTACATAATATAAAATACTTAAATTAAATAATATAAAATACTCAATAATATAATTACTCAAATTTTGTATTTAAAACAGATTAATGATTGAGGACAATATATTACATTTATAAGCAGGAAATGTGTTCTTGGAATTATGCCAAATGTTACAAGAATGCGCTCATTACGAAGACGAGCTCTCGTCATGAAGCCATTAAATTTATTAGCCTCAATCTTCAGTTTTGTTTTCATGTCACTTTTCTATCGAATCACTGTTCAAATGAAAGGATGCTGCCAAAAAAAATAATGCAGCAAATATAAATGATAGAGCGAATATAAATGATAGAGCGAATATAAAAAGAAGTGTTTAGCAGCACTTAACAGCCTAATGAGCACGTATTGTTATTGTATATTGTAATGAAAGAATGGAAAATATAAACTTATCTGTGTTTATAAGTAGCATTAAGGCATAAAGTTTATAAATCAATTAGATTTTATTTACAAACGATCAATCAGATGTGATAATTTACTTAAAGCTCGTAGTTATTCCATATCTTAAACATGAAATTCGCGGGAGTTCACGTGCTGGCCGCATCAGATTTCTTCAGCTGTTCTCGAATTAATCATGATTTTGAGTTAAGCGGGAATGACGTCACCAGTAAATATCTCCAGTAAATTGGAAGTTAACTTTAATTCAATCTAATGTAGTTAAAATTGTTATGTAATTAATAAATTAACAATATCGTTAAATTAAAACTGATGAATCCAAAGTTAGATATATCCAACTGAGGAAGGAATTCTGCAATTTTTTCGCTGGCTTCCGTAAGAAAAGAAACTTCAAACAAGACAGATCTCCAGCAGGTTCATAATGTATCTCCCATATCAGTTTTTGAACAAATATTACATGAAGAATTTCTTCAATCGGATATTTGGAGTAGAGCTGTAAGATAGAAACGATTGTCTACTTCATTTCAAAAAATATCATTCAGCTTGGCCATGAGAAGAAATATACTCTTAACCAATAGCAGGATGCCACTGAAAAAACAGTTCTGGCGCTTAATGTCTTCCAATAAAACTGTAACCATATGCTGTGTAGGGCTTATATGGCATGTACACTGGGGGGGTAGGGGGAAAAAGAACAGTTCTATATCTCCCGTTCCACTGGGCCGATTGACGAAATTCAACTTGCGTTTTTCATGTCTCGAAAGCGCGACTTATGATATCTATTAGATTTATATATAGCATTGTTCTAATGTAGGTATTTTGACACAAAATCGGACTTTTTCTGAAATGACATGCCGGCTTTTTTCCATATTTCGATTCTACGACTGAAATTATGACAAACTGCTAAATTTTGTAAAAATCAAACAAGTAGTTTTTAAAAAATTAGCTTTCAAAATTTTAGCTCCTCAGTGTTAATTGAACTTGATATATATTTATTAATATCCCTTTTTTCTTAAAAATTTACCTGATTCCTTCTTCCAGAATTCGAAATTTAGGCTTAATCCAAATATAATTCGAACATTTTTATGGTTTATTTTTAAAATTTGTATTTTAAAATATTTTTTATAAATTTTTTATCATAACCTATAAAATTTTTAACATCACTTTAAAGTACACGTATTTCTAGGCACATTTGCAAAAAATTAGAGTTTTTTATTCAAAATTTTCTAAGAATATCTGAATTTACATATTGGCGCGTTTTGAAATTTGGCATATTCATTATAAGCGATAATAACGCCAAATGTGGTTTAGGCACTTCGTTAAAATTATTTGAAACAGCAACGATGTGATTTTTTTTCCGCTCCTGCGCAATGTAAAAAGGGAAAGGATAATAGATTGCCATATATTAAGAAGTTCGCCAAGTGAATTATTCTTGCCGCAAACTGAAAAAAAATGCGCCATGATAAGTTTTTAAATTTCTCACCAAAAATTATAAAACTTAATATCTAGGCATAATTTGAGTCGTAGAATCGAGATATGGGAAAAATTGATATGTTATTTTAGAAAAAGTCCGATTTTGAGTCAAAATACTTATGTTAGATTAATGTTATATATAAATCTAATATATGTCCTAAGTCGTGCTTTCGATGTATGAAAAACGCAATTTGAATGTCGTCAATCGGTCCAGTAGAACGGGAGATATAGACCTCTCTCTCTCTTTTTTTTCTTTTTTTCTTTCTCTTTTTTTTT
>KK118355.1:319482-340596 GCA_000611955.2 Stegodyphus mimosarum | reverse complement strand
TTTTTTTTTTTTTTTTTTTTTTTTTTTTTTTTGTGCAGTGTACTTGAAACCCTGCATAATATAGGAAAAAAATAAATTATCTGCATACTGTGCGATAAAACTAAACAAATACGTTCTTCCTTACCATTAAAGGGGTTTTTCGCCATATGTAACATGTATACTAGCCAATTTCCCTCAGAAAGTCCTCCACGAAGGCATCGCTCTCATTAGGCAGATAAGCAGGTATCCTTCGTGTGCTTTGCCGTGATGAAACAAAGCAAACCATCTAACACTTAACATAAAAGGGATAGAAATAAATTATCTTAAATATTTTTTAAAGTGATAAAATATCTTAGTATACTTTCAAAATGTTAGCGATCATACATCATAAAGTGATTTTCTAAAAGGTATTTTAAGGAGGTGACTTAAGGATGATTCAGATAAAAAATGTTTGCCTATGTTTTTCAAAAACTTGGCTTGTATATCGCACGCATATTGACAGTACATTTCTTTTCAACTTTTTCTTACATTTCATCGATAGGCGGTAGAAACATTATCTACGTTCGTTTTGCAATCAGGAGATTAAAGAATTTTTGATTTGCATAATATTATTGAAAGCATAACAGAAAGAAACTGAGCATTTGGAAGACTTCTAAAGCTTCATTTTTTTAACAGTTTTTTGTTCAGTTATTTTTTGAAGAATAGAGCTGCTATAAATACAATAAAATAAATGCAAAAGTTCTTTAAAGATCTTAATTAATTATCAGGCAACTCATAGACTATCAAAATAACTTAACAGAAGAAAATTATTACTTAAGGGATTGCTAAAAAAATGCTAAGTTTTATTAATTAAATGAACCGAAAATGAAAAACATGATCGTGCACATGCCAAAAATTTTATCCAAATAGAAATGTTAATTCTTTGGGCATTTTAAAAATAATAAAATCTAATTAGCTGAAATTTGCAGTTCAGATTTGTTTCGGGATTTAAGCTGCCAGCTTTTGTATAATACATATTTCATTTTTCTGTGCATCACGATTCCCTGCAAATCAAAGTTGGGATATGAAACTACATATCAGAGGTTCTCATATATTTGAAATGCTGGACAAATCCCATGTTTTTCCATAAAGAAATAATAAAAAGAAAAGTTTCGAAATTTGCTTTACAAGTACTAACATGATAATCGAAATACGTAACTTAACCACTAGTTTTTAAAATATGCAAATAGGCGATATAATTAAAATAATAACAGTAAATAAATGATAATAAACACCTTTATTCGTAAAAATCAGGTCAGGGTTGAATCTTTCCACTTCTTACTGTATTGACAACCTTTTTAGAGAACAAAATTATTATTATTGACGATATTATTCTGTATAATCTTAGGAAGGAGGGCACTTGTCTAGAAACACTTATATCTAGCTCACAAGGATAGTTTAATTAATATATTCAGTTATATTGTACATTCATAAATGTAGGCGTTACAATACCGTTGATTAATTGGCAAATAAGTAATTTTGAACTCTTATATAATTACTAGCCGCTGCGCGGCCAGCCTTCGTCTGGCTTTTAAGTGTACCAGAAAAATGCTCAAAGAGAACACCAAACATTAAATTTGAAAACTGCGCAGAATTTTACTCTGCAGAACAATTTCATCGAAAAAGAAACAAACGACAATGGAAAAAAAATTCAGTTAAAAATGCATTACATATAAAAAGCATACAACGGAATAAGCAATATCCCTTAATACAAATATTAATTATCCTAATAAATAAATTAACCAACTTCCCTTTGCAAAATCTTAAGAACTCAAATGGTATAAACAGATTAAGAACTTAAACAGATTAAAAAATATCATGCAAAACTTTTTTATAATTAAAATTATATATAATTAAAACATAATATTACAATGAAATAAGCAATATCCCTTGATACAAATGTTAATTATCCTATTAAAGTAATTAAACAATTTACCGTTGCAAAAAGAAACAACTTTTTAATTTCTTAAACTTTTCAGTCTCTTAAAAACAGTAACATAATAAATACGATGAAAAATTGTTGCCAAACCGAAATTTTTAAAAGAATGAAACTATTCAAAATGATGCAATTTTATCAAAAATCTATCAACAACAATAAGAAAGGAAAATTGTTGCCAAAACTACATTTTAAAATATCTGAGATGTGAGAAGCGTATTCGGAAGCTTCATTTAAAAAATTAAAAAAAAATACAAAATATTATTATTTTTCCAAAATTCCTTTTTTAAAAGGAGTCGAAAGGATTAAAGTTCAACGTGTCCAAAAATCAAAGGAAAATAAGCGGCACATTTTTTAAAATAAGTTTTTTTTAAAAAAATTCCACCGAAAAGGTGTTAAGCTCACCTTCCTAAATAAATTCGTATTTAATCGATTTATTGAAATACGAAATATATTTTAAGTTCGTAAAATAGCTAAGTGTCTACGCTTCGCAACGATGTAAAAATGAAATGTATAGAGTGAAATCTCGCTTTCCTGTAGCCCATCATGTCTCAAAATGACGCGATTTGGTCACAAAACATAAAATAAAAAAAATTCGAATTCGAATTTCGAAAAAATCGCTTCGAGGTGCACTGGCTCTTGCGTAGAAACACCTATGTACCAAATTTCGTGGTCCTGGGTCTATTAGCTTACTCGCAACACGAACGAAAGACACACACACACACACACACACACACACACAGACTCTTTGTTTTATTATATGTAGAGATTTCTAATTCTTGTGAATTCTATTTGAAGAAATTTAAAGGAAATCAGAAATGTTCAGTCTGGTTAGTTGAATATGGTAAAATACGCGAAAGGCTTTCTGCCTAAAGGTGATGTCTTCATGGAGGACTTTCTAAAGGAAACTGAGTGGTATTATTAGTAAACAGGGAAAAAACTTCAAAACGACCGTGTAAGTAGTACAGTATTCTAGTCTGAATCAAACTAAGCCAGTGGTCAGCGGTCTTAACCGCTCGACCTCGGCTCATCAGTTCATTCAGAACATCAGAGATGTTCAGAAACACATGTTTACAATAAATGGTTGTAGAGACATTAGGTTATTTCGAAGCAGGAGACATGAAAAATGAGCAACGCCTTTGCCTGGAATCGAACCACGGACCTCTCGGTTACGCGTCGAGCATGCAGACCACTACACCACGAAGTCATGCGAAGAAGGCGGGAGAAATACCTTATATACTCCCCCCTTTTAAAGGGCGACTGGAGTTTTGGAGACCCAATCGCCAAATCGCGGTGGTGGAGAATCATCATCCACCACTTTTTTTAGTTCGGGTGCCAGTGTAGAGACATTAGGTATTTTTGGAAGCAGGAAGCTGAAGAAATGAGCAACGCCTTCGCCGGAAATCGAACCACGGACCTCTCGGTTACGCGTCGAGCATGCAGACCACTACACCAAGAAGGCGGGAGAAATACCTTATATGGTAAGAAATAATATATTCTTTTCATTTAATATAATTGTTTTTTAAAATTAGTTTCACTCAAGAAGTAATGGAAATAAACGAGTTAATATACGAAATTCGAAAAATAATTTAAATGATTTTTAATAATTGTTCCCACAATTGTTCTTCCCCATAAAATTAACATTTATTGCAGAAAAAAAAAGGATTTACTTATGTATACTAAAATGAATAGAAATATTAATTATCTATGCCAACAATTATTCGTAACTACCTACAAATAGTGTACGATAGCTCAAGCAATTCTGTTACAATTCCTTGTTATTAGCGATATTATCTTGGTAACACACTAAAACATACTAAAGCAAATTTTCTGCTTTTTCCTGAACCTCTTGAACCTTCCCCCCGCCTCGTTTAGATTTTTTGAAGGGCTGTTTTTGTAATTTGCTTTAATATATGCTGATAGTAACGTAATATGAAACTTGAAAATCAATACTCTTTTTGAATTCTTCAGGAACTTTTTTACTGGGAATGGAAAGTTAATTTTTTATTCCTTCACGATACAGAATTATTCTAAGACAGCGATTCTCAACCGGTGGTATGCAAGAGAAAAACAGGTGGTACACAAAGAAACGAAGTATTTTTTAACTATTAAATTTTAAAATCTCGTGAAGAAAATGAAGAATTGATAGAAATTAAGCTAATAATCTATCTAACCTCGAGCTAATAATCAAAGAATTGGACAATAATATACCACGTTTAAAAAGTTTTATAACCGAACATACTTTGAAAATAAAAGAATTAGTATTTGAAATTAAAAATCATTGTTTTTTATTGATAAAAATTTCAACATGAATTATGAAAAAGAAAAATTGGTTTAGAAATCCATTTTGTTCAAATGTACACTGCGGAAAAAAAAAGTAGGGGGACACTTCTATATCTCCCTTTCTACTGAGCCAATTGACGAAATTCAAATTGCATTTCTCATGTCTTGAAAGCGCGACTTAGGATATATATAACACTTATATATATCATTGTTCAAATAGAGGTATTTTGACACAAAATTGGACTTTTTTTGAAATAACATGCCAATTTTTGATTCTACAACTCAAATTATGCCAAACTTTCATGTTTTGTAAAAGTAGTTTTTAAAAAATTAGCTCTTCAATACTAATATCTCTTTTTTTTTTATGAAACTTATTTGATTCGTTCTTACACAGCTCGAAATTTAGGTTCATTCCAAATAAAATTCAAACAGTTTTTATGATTTATTTTTAAAATTTGTATTTTTAAATAATTTTTATAACTTTTTCGAAAAAAAGTTTGAATTATAACCTAGAAAATTTTTACGATCATCTTAAAGTAGCTGTATTTCTAAGCATGCCAGCAAAAAACAGCATTTTATTCAAAATTTCCGAAGATATACGTGAATTTATATATTGGCGCATTTTGAAATTTGGCATATTTGTTGAAAGCGAGAATAACGATAATGTGGTTTACTCGCATTGTTAAAATTACTTGAAAGAAGGAACGATGTGACTTTTTTCCCTCTCCTGCACAATGGAAGAGACAGGAAAATAGGTTGCCATGTATTAAGTATTTCGCCAATTATTCTTGCCGCAAACCGAAAAAATTTGCCACGTTTAATTTTTTGAATTTTTCAGTAAACTTGGCACCAAATTTTACAAAATTTAATATTTAGGCATAATTTGAGTCGTAGAATAGAAATATGGAAAAAACTGGTATGTTACTTCAGAAAAAGACCCATTTTGTGTCAAAATACCTATGTTAGAACAATGTTATATATTAATCTAATTCCTAAGTCGAGCTTTCGGGACATGGAAAACGTAATTTGAATTTCGTCAATCGGCCCTGTAGAACGGGAGATATAGAACTGGCCTTTTTTTCCCCCCAGTGTACCTGAAATTTTATCTTGCGAACAAAAAGAGCAATTGATAGAAATTTGCTGCGATCGAACTCTAACTGAAGATTTAAAAAATAACCCACTTTGCTAACTTTTGGCTAAAAAGAAAAAAAAAAAGAATTTAAAGGCATTTCAAATAAAGCTGTTAAATTTTTATTGCATTTTTTTTCACAACCTATTTGTTTGAGCAAGTATTTTCTTCTATGTTATATTTGGTACACAGAACAAAATTAAAAGTGGATCCTAATTTACGGTTCAAGTTAAACGAAATAAGACCAGACACGAACAAATTGATCTTTCTTAAACAGTTCCAGATTTCGCAGCAAATTTTAGAATTAAAGTATTATAACTTAAATTTTGATCATTAAAATGGCAACCAATTTTTAATCTAATCTTTTCTTATGTTTGCATATTTAATACAAATAGCCGACGGGTTGTGCAAATGGCAATATATATATATATATATATATATATTTAATATTTCTATTTGGAAACTGAAAAATAATCATCATAGTAGTGGTACTAAAGTTTTTCAGTTTTTGTTTAGGTGGTACGCGTTAGTAAAAAGGTTGAGAACCGCTGTTCTAGAATATGCTGCTTCTCTTCTTCTAACAATACACTTCTTGTTTTGCATTTTCAAAATTTATGCAGCCCAACGGCGCTCTTGCAAATTATATGTTCCTGACCTTGAACCTTGAATGCTTGCTTTCTCGATCTCGACGTCCAGGGACAACCCACAAGAGTGATTGGCGTTCCAACTGTCACTTGGTCTAGCGGACAAAGAGTGAACTGTCCATAAATTTTGTCCGTCGAGAGCTTCGGGAAGTAGTTGCTTGAGAATTGCGTTCGTTCATCGTGACATGCCAAGCCTGTCAAAGAATGGTAAGACGCTACAATTCTGCCGACAGTCATGTGGTAGGATTAGGAATTGTTTGATGTATTGTATGTTCTTTATACGTCCTTATAAGGGACTTTATTGTTGTATTCGGAAAGATGGATTAGAAAACGTAAAAGGAAACCGTTATCGAATTGCAAAGAAATAAAATAATTTCTTCGTACCTGACCTTGGATTAATAGAATGAATCCATAAGATAATTTCCAAACTTTAACTCGGGAAAGCAGAACATAAATTACATAATATTTCTATTTTCTTTATCAGGTGTATATCCTTTTACTATAATAACAGTTCTAGTAAATGGTTAAAGTAAAATGCAATTAACAGTAGTCTAAAGAATTTAGGAATTTTCTCATTAAAGATGAAGTTAATTGTGGGATAGAGTTAAAAATGTACTTCTACAATGCAAACAGATGCGGGACAAAAAAGGTGCCTTTGCCTCAGAAGAACAAATAGGAAGGATGACAAATGACATGTACAAAACAAAAGAAAATAATAAAGCAAATAAAATAATTAATAAAGTAAATAAGCAGTAAATAATTTGATTTGAATAAATAAATCTAATTAAGTTATTTCTTAGCTTTATGAATATATTACGTAGATTATTAGCAAGTCATTTCATATTTAATTGCGTCTGAATTTCACAAACAGAATGGAAAATAATTTTGTCTTATAAACAACCCCAGATGAAATCATTCTTAACAGTGCTACAATTTATTTTTACAATTGTGTGCACAAAGTTCATCTCATGTTCATATGTAGCAATTTAAATTTCGAAACGCACTCTGTAGTGACTGCTGCTGCTGACTAAAGCTCACTTGTCTGACATATAGTCAGCCCAAGCCACGAAAATCCTCATGGCAAGGAACGTAAGATGCCTGCCGTCGGCAACTGCCTTGAGCACCTTACACATGAAGTTCCGCCTTCAATTTTGATGGAGACCACCCTGGGGGGACGATTCCGTGGGTCTTCCACCCCTCTTTCTTTTTGTCTTCCCCCCCTCTTCCCCTACCATAAGCCTCTTGAGAGGACTTTCGGCTCGTCGCCTATTTGAAGTGCCCCCATGCAGCACGGACACTACACGTTTACAAACATTCATGCCTTCTCCGGGATTCGAACTCGTGCCGTTCGGCACTCCAGTCAGCGACGCTAATCACTATACCGGTTGGGCGGCCTCTAGTGACTAGAAAATAATATGCGTTTACTCTTCGAAAAATTTATAGAACTTTTGAAGGTAAACTGAAGGAATTAGAAGTTTGTCTCAAAGAAAAGTGGGATGAAAAGACGGAATTATATACAGATGAAGAAAAGTAGGTAAATGAGAGGCGATGAATATGAAAATATCTCTTTTGGTGTTGAATACCTGACTATATTATTGTAATAATATTCATTAGTAAGTAATATTCGTTAGTAAGTAATGTAAGTAATATTCGCGAGTAAACTAATATTCAGCTTTAAGCTAGTTTATTTGGAATTATCCTCTTTCCAATGATGAATAAATATTATATTGAACTAGTAAGTGAATACTATTTATACCATTTAAGAAGGATGTAATATGGGTTCACAAAATTTCGTGATATTCCGATTTCACCACAACGAAATAATTATTACTCATGGTTTTGCAGTGTGTTTATTCTCGTTGGAAAGCTTGTAATGCTGTAAAGCAAATAGGGTTTAAAATTTCAAACACTAAAACAGTCCACGTTACAAATCATTTCCAGTGTAATTTGTAGATTCAAAAAGTTAAAATCGAAACAGACTACTGGAAACAAGCAAATACGTCAGATAAAGTGGGTTACAAGATATGCTCTAGGTTACAAGTCGTTCAGCATCAAAGTTAAGCTATTTGAATATGGCAAAGCCACGAGATGTATCACCCTATGCAAAGGCAGACCTTTGTGGGGGATTTTCTGAATGGAGCTAGCTCAACAACACATGGGGAAAACTGCGAAAATCAGTTCTGGTAGCTCGAACTCAAACCAGGTGGAACTACCAGTGTTCAATGGTTTAAACCATTTGGACATGAGTGGGGCTAGTTCACCATCAGAGACATTAGAGGAGACCGTGCATTATCAAAATCACTGCCGACATTATTAAATAACAGCCGGCGCCAACAATCTGTGCTGTCACAGGATTCCTATTGTTGGTGATCGAGAAAGAATTGCAGTTTTTGTTATTTCATTGTGATCGCCTTAAATGAAAATGCATCCTTTCCGATGACATTCATTCGGAAACAGGCCCCAAAAATGACCGTTCGAAGATTTCCAGTTTACAAGTGTATTCATCATGTAAACTTCTTAACGCTTTTAAGTTATAACAGTTCCTTACAGGCTCAATGCCTAACAATTTATTTACGGGAAAACTAATTGTTAAGTCGTTTCTTTTAAAACGTTCCATAAGCAATACCA
Organism: Stegodyphus mimosarum; assembly: GCA_000611955.2. Lineage (NCBI taxonomy): Eukaryota > Metazoa > Arthropoda > Arachnida > Araneae > Eresidae > Stegodyphus > Stegodyphus mimosarum. The sequence continues at coordinate 331,958 of KK118355.1, read as the reverse complement.
TGTCATCATGCTTACGGTTCAAATGTTGAAACGGCAAAGCTCTTCCCACAAAGTAAGATTTTTACATAATTAAATCTTTCAACTTTCGTCGAGATTTCATTATTATGTGTCGCTATTTTGATTTGATTTCAGAAGTCTTATAATGTACTATACCCACCATAAAATCTAGATATTTCCAAGTTATACATTTTGATAGCATTTCTTATACTTCTGTCGTTTGGGCCCATTTAACTACAACTACTTGAAATGTTAGAAATTATAGTTTGTGAATATAGCTACACCCACTGAACGGGATAGTAGTTAGTGACTCCGATACCATACCAAAGATTGCGGGTTCGAATCCCGGAGAAGACATGCATGTTTTAAATGTATAGTGTCTCTGGGGTACGGGCCACTCTAAAGATATGGCGAACCGAAAAGTCCTCCCGTATGGTGGTAGGAAAATTGGACTGGAACTAGACAACGTCACCTATATGTTGCCCAAAGCTTTTATCAAAGGTCAGACAATGGGGATTAGTCACAGCAGTACCATTCTTTACAGCATTAGAAAATTTTACATTTTTTTTCTAATCTGCCTAACCATTTTGCGGTTCCTTGATAATCTTCGCTTTTACGAATAATTTTTTATTCTAAATCATTTAAATCGATGAGATTCTGAACCAACATTTTTAATGAATTCGAAGAACATGTGTTTTTGGTACTAGAATACCAGAATCTACACCCAGTTCTGTGCCAACAAGGTGCAGTTTTCAAATAGGATTGAATGCTTCCAAAGGATTAAATGGGAAAACAGCCTTAGAAAACTTTATACACTGCTGGCTACAGTAAATGCCTGAAGGAAGCATGCAAATAACATGAAATTTATAACATACATTAGCGGAGGTGAGATATGCAAATGATTAGAATTTCAGCGCAAGCACACATCACGCGCACCTTTGGCGACACTTCAAAGCTCTACTTAAGGCTTGGAGGTTTTCGACGGTTTCAAGTTCGGCAATTCTGTTTTTCTTGTGGTTTCTTCAAAAAAAAAAAAAAGATCATTTATGCCTCGTAGTAAACAGCGATCATGGTTTGATCAAGTATCCGAGTTCGACAGAGGAACGATAGTGGCCTTCCGAGAGTGTGGATTATCTTTCAGGGTAATCGGTAGTCGTGTTGGACGAAACCAAACAACTGTAATGCGGATATGTGACCGTCGGATGCAGGAGGGTACGACGGACCGACGTGTTCGATCGCATCCACTTCACGTGATGACAGGAACATTGTGCGCATGGCAGTGACGGATCGCTCAGTCATATGACGAACCATAGCACAGCACATTCAGTCTGTAACGCATCATCCAGTGTCTGCGCGTACCATTCGATGCCATTTACAGCAGAGTGGTCTGTCCGCAAGACGTCCATTGCTTCGTCTACCCTTGACGCAGAACCACAAATGTCTGCGCCGCCAACGGTGCGATGAAAGAAGGATGTGAACTGCAGAATGGAATGAAATTGTCTTTACTGACGAGTGACGCTTCTGTCTGCAACACCACAATGGTCGGATTCGAATTTGGAGACACCGTGGAGAGAGGATACTGAACAGCTGCGTTATGCACCGCCACACTGGTCTTGCACCGGCTATTATGGTATGTAGCGGTATTGGATATCACTCTTGCACTCCTCTAGTACGCTTTGCCGGAACTTTAAACAACCAGAGCTACATCTCCGAGGTATTGGAGCCAGTTGTCCTTCCTTATCTTCAGGGCTTGCCCACAGCCATATTTCAACAGGATAATGTGCGACCACACATGAACGCATTGTCGAAGGGTTCTTCGTCAATCGCCAGATTGGATTGCTTCCCTGGCCATCTCGCTCTCCGGATCTTTTGCCGATAAATGCATGTGGTCCATGGTTGCCGGACGATTGACCCAGATTACATCCCAAGCTGCCACACCAGATCAACTTTGGCAACGTGTGGAAGCTGCTTGGTCTGCTGTACCCCAAGAACACATCCAAAGTCTCTTTGAATTAATGCCAAGGCATGTGGCAGCGGTGATCTCCAACAATGGCGGCTACTCCACTCAGGCTACTGATTCTGGAAGGAACCACACTTCACAGAAGTCTATAAATTTAATCATTTGATACTTGGTAAACATGTTATCTACTAAATAAATATATATATATATATATTTATTTAGTAGATATTGGCGGGCTAGTACATATTAAAGGCAATTACAAAATAGAAGTGGCTGATAGCAGAAGGAGAAGGCATCGCTTCAATCTGCATTACATTCTATTTCTAGAAAATTTTGGAACTAGTACCATTGACTGAAACTTCGAACCTGGATAAATTTTACGACATTAGTAACAATTCCCATACTCATACCCAAGAGATTTCACACAGAGATTCTCTCGATGAATTATTCAGTGGTAGCTAATGAAATTCGGAACTTTGGTTCTTGTCTTAGCGTCAGAAATCTGAAATTCATACCCACCATCCTTGGAACTCCATCTGGCGTCACTGCTTCTAAACTATCCTTCATGCTTAGTTGCTAGTTTATGGGGGTTGCTTTTGTTGCCTATAGAATAGTGTCATCCTTAGAAATACACACCACGCACACGCGCTACATACAAATACACATACAAAAAAACATTTTTCGATTTCTTCTGATTTGATTCCATGTTCCCAGTTAATTCCTCCTTGTTACCCATGCATAACGCAAATGACGATGGCATTCCATCCTTTTTATTCAGATAGCCTTCGTTCTTCTTTATCATGTTCAATTAAAAAAAGTGTCTGGTAGCATCTGGCTTTGAAAAAGTGAGAATTTTCGGGGATATTTAGATTCATAATGTCTAAAAGGAAGAAACAATTTCTTTGTTTGATTAGAGCTCGGATATTTTGGTGTTCCATTAAATTTATATTTATTTGATAGATGTCATTAAACCAGAATAATAAGGAAACGTTTTGTGTCTAAAATGTCTAAATTTAGTTTCATCATTCACTCAAACATAGAATGTACACCAATTCGGCGAACTGCTACAAAATGTGTATTTTTTCTGCTTAAAGTAAGGTATGAAAGAGAACTGAAATTCTGAATATTTAAAATATTCCTCAGAAGAGAGAATATAAAGAGAGAAAACTGAGATTTGGAATCCTTAAAACATGTTCCGAAATTAGCTCCGGAATATTTGCTCCGTCACTTGCTCCGGAAACAAAAGAATCCAATGACAAAGATAGCAACATGGATTATTGGGTGCGGTGAGCATTTTAATAATATCAAAGTCTATTTGAATTGGCTTTACCATTCCCATGGGCATAGCCAGAGATGTGCAAGGAAGTATGCTTGCACCTCCTATACAAATGCTATTTTTTTCACTCGAAATTACCAAAAGCTTCCGAAAAAATTGTTTTATTTCTTATCACTCTCTGTTGAACTTTTTTCACTACAAGCAGTCAAAGACCCCTGGACTGACAATCTTTTCCTGACCTCAGAGTTTGTCTTGCAAATAGCGGTATGCAACTAGCGGTCGGCTCGTCACTTTAACATCGGGATAGCCTTTTATCTAGATTCGCTTTAAAAGATATACACTGACGAGCCAAAACATTCTGACCATCCCCACATTTTTCAATGAACACGTCTGGATGACATGGAGAGCACAAGGTAAACAATCATGTGACTCCAATTTTCCCACCTAAAGTTCTTATTTTTGCACATTATATTGCATATATTTATTCATGCATATATTAATATTTGTAATTATTCATGTTTCTGCTGCGAAATAAAGTTTTACCTTGTGTATATTTTTTGTTAAGACTTACCTCACTTGCTGTCCATGATCGCCTTCCGCATTTACGACCGCGCAATGTTCGGTCCCACCTTACCTACCTCCTCCATTCCCTCTGGAATACTACTTACAGATAGATTTGCGTTATGGTACAGATAGATAGATTTACGCCCGAGGTACCATGTACAGAGATACCACGTATTTTACCACCTACAGATAGATTTACGTCCGAGCGGCAATATTTTATTGAGCCGGAAAAAAAACACTGCACTGTGTAGTAGTCTGGCTACATAAGATCAGTCAGTTAGTAAGCAATCATTTTTTCACTTGCTGTTGCGAATGATAGGAAAGGCTGCTGATCTAAGAAAATTTGATAAAAGGTATATTGCAATGGCTCGAAGAATCCGAACGAGTATCTCCGAAACTGCACGACTGGTAAGTATTCCGATCTTCTGTTGTTAGTATTTAAGCAAAGTGGATAAATGACTGTGAAACCAGAAGTAGACGCCAAGGTGTTGGACGTCTAACCGTCATCAAAGAAAAAGGACGTCGGAGACTGTCCAGCTTAGTACACAAAATCGGCGCGTGACAATGGCTGAGCTGACAGCCCAATACAATGCAGGTCCAAGTGCAAGTGTTTCGGAACACACAGTTCAGCGGACGTTGTTGGATATGGGATTGCGCAGCAGACGTCCTCTGTTAACCAAGCTTCATAGTCAACTACGTCTACAGTGGGACCGGGAATATCGAGACTAGTCCGTAGATAAAATAGTTCCCTGGTCTGGTGAATCCTGATTTCTCATTCCTCACGTCGATTGTCTTGTCAGAGTACGCCGTCTTCCAGGCGAACCGTTGCTTCCTCCCGTACAGCAGGTCATACACAGTCCGGTTGTGGCGGTATTACGATTTGGGAAAAGTTCTCATGGGCGACTCTGAGATCCTTACTAGAGTTGCCCATGATCAGATCATGAAACATATCATGAAGCTGTAAAACAGATCAACCATAAATCATGAAGATCATCATGAATCAACCATAGAACAGATCATCAAAGCTACGGACATAAGTGCCGCTCATTTGCTCCCTTACATGGCGTCTGTTGTTCCAACTGGAAATGCAATCTTGTAGCAGGACAACGCCCCATGTCTCAAGGCTGAAATTGTGCTGGAGTGGTTTGAGGAGCATAAGGATTAATTCCAGTTAATATCCTGGCCACCTAATTCGTAGAATCGAAATAAACTGCTGACTGAAATAAGCTGCTTTTGTAGTAAAATATGTGCTCCGAAATGGAACATTGAAATAGTGCACAGAATTGTTCAGCAGTAGGTAAAAGCCCTGCTGGTGCAAATGTTTACTCTCTGTGCTGATTTCTAGTATACACATCGCTGCACAAACGTGGAGCTTGCCGATGTAGATTTTATCTACGTGACTGCAGACGGAAACGAAACAACTGATCAAAGGAAGTTTTTCCTCCAGGGATGCATACCACTCAAAATCCGCTAGGGAAATAATGCTTTTCGCCAGTAAAACGCTTTTACCTACCACCCAACAACAGCCTGTTTCGCCTTAAAGCGCTGTTACAGCATACACATTCCATTACGACAAAACCTGTTTATTTCGGTCCGATCTATCTGCCCTTTCATTTTTGCTAGATATTTTTGAATCACTTTGTGTGTGTGTGTGTGCGTATATATATAAAGATTTAATTTTAATTTCAGACCCTTTAATTTCACTTTGGAAACTCTTCCTTTAGTATTGCATTATATACTCTATTTTATTTGAACTAAAATTTAATACGTAAACATTAACTGCAGACCACTTTAAGTAAATGTTTGGTTAATTAAAAATACCTAATTGCAGTATGCGTCTCTCTAACTTGCTGCACTTTGCTCAAGGGAAAAATATATAAAAATCCCTGGTAATATTTTAATATGTTTTAAACTGTTCCAACTCTGCATCTGTAACATAAAAAAATGCGCAACTTAAATGCCAATTGAAATTAAAATTCTTGTGTAATTTAGACGGCTATTAAAAACTATTCGATACTAAAAAGGCAATTAAATCTTTCGAATGAAAAATCTATCACTGTTAAAAACACTATTCTAATTCTATGACAATTACGAAAAGGATCTGGGAGAAAACATCAACATTTAGGAATAAGAAACCTACTTCTAATTTTTATACATTTCTTTGGAATAGTGTACTGTCATCGCAGATACGTGAACACTTTCAAGGAAGTCTGGTTAGTAGAAGAATCAAAAACTGGTTTTAAGATTTGATCCAAACAAACAGGGAAACCGAATAAAAGAAAAGCATCCTAAAAAGCAAATGAATATTTTCATGTGATTTGTTGACTAATTCATCTGGAATTTTTCCATCTGGAACTAGTCTTCAATGACTTTATATGCTTTAATCCGCATTGAGGTAATTTGACCGCGTTGGAATCCTGGGACTCTTTTATCTTTTATGGTTCTCCCCATGTATAATGTGAATAGATAAATTAAAAATAGAGCTAACAATAAACAATAAAGTAATATTGTTTTTAAATTTTAGAAGATATATGCTTCAGTTAAAAGTTAATTTATGAATAATTTTGTGTTTCCTCTATATGAATATTGATATAATAGAGTAAGTAAGAATAAAATTCAAATAATTACCTGCCTCATTTTTCTCAAAGTATAAAAAGAAATACATCGTGCTTTTAATGCTTTGTTACGAATTTTGTAAGTAGATAGATACTCTTAGTGAAAATGCATATGAAATTATTATATTTTTCGTATAATGTAACACGGAAAGCTGACAGAAATGGTGCTGTGCTGGAAAAATAAGAATACAGAGGCAAGTCAATCTAACATTGAAGTAAATGGCCATCTCGTTAATTTGGGGAAATATCGCCAACCTGGCAACGGTTTGGGTGACTAATTTTTGTCACTAAACTTGGCAACATTTGGGTCAGGCGCCTGTATCACCGTAATAGATATTGTAATTGAGTAACTGTAATTGATGTTCTGTGAACTGCAACTGTATTCGGCCCTTATATGCCTTCCAGTAAAACTGTATAAGATCGAAGAAAACATTGCTCTCAGTCCTTGTTAGCGTAAGTTCGGATGTTGAGATATCTTTGGTGAGCTTCCTCTTTAGATGCGCTGCATTGCGTTGTGTTTATCATTCTTGCACCCGGATGTAGCAAATACCGTTCCACAGTGAAGGAGTAGATTGAAGTTTCTAGTGATTCTACTGTGTGATACTGTGAAGAGTTGTACGACTATTTTTGTGGAAAGTTCCAAAACTATTAAGTGTCTCTTTAGGTAAAATAGATTTTATCAGCCTATTATTGGATCTGTCTGAGTTCAATCTGTTACGCACCCGTACGCACGCAAAAGTTTATTATGACACCGCATATAATTCTTGAGATCCTGAACAATAAACATGAATACATTGATTCTAATCTGTAAAATACAAACATAAAATTTAAGTAACGTAAAAAATTTTACATCTTAACTATTTAAATGTACTTATATATAGGTAAAATACATGTAAGATAAAAATATGTAAATATAAATTATAATTTAAATTAGCAGATGCCCCTTAATACTTAGCTCTAATTTGATATTTCTCCTCTCCATTCTAAAAATAGTAATCTCGTTCTTCACTGCGTCATTTCGAGATCAATCCATGTCATATGAGCCTTACATGACGCTGATGAAATAAATGGAACTAAAACCAGCGGTCAATAATAATTTTACAGCAGTATTAATTTATCCAATCAAATGCATTGAGAACCAAAACAACGTGAATAGGAGCTAGCTTCCTTTAGAAAGACATCCACGAATGCATTCCTTCCCATAGGCATATAGACCTTATGTGCTTTTTTGTCATCAAATAAGTAAAAAAATTTAGTTCTTTATATGCTTCGTTACATTCTTATGTGAATAATTTCTTAAGAATATCTTCACTATGTAAAATTAAAATTTGATGACCTTGTAGAGATATTAGGTTATTACGAAGCAGGAGAGGTGAAAAATAAGCAACGCCTTCGCCGGGAGTCGAACCACGGACCTCTCGGTTATGCGTCGAGCATGCAGACCACTACACTACGAAGGCATGCGAAGAAGGCGAGAGAAATACCTTATATACTCCCCCTTTTTAAAGGGCGACTGGGGTTTTGGGGGCCCAATCGCCAAATCCCGGTGGGGGAGAATCATCATCCACCACTTTTTTAGTTCGGGCGCCAGTTGTAGAGACATTAGGTTATTACGAAGCAGGAGAGGTGAAAAATAAGCAACGCCTTCGCTGGGAATCGAACCACGGACCTCTCGGTTACGCGTCTAGCATGCAGACCACTACACCACGAAGGCATGCGAAGAAGGCGGGAGAAATACCTTATAAGCTCATATTTTTATTTTCACACTTTTAAAATGTTGCAGCGATCATTGCTTGATCTTTTGCCTATCTTTGCTTGTTTATTTTCTGTAATAGTAAATCAGTAACCTGAGAGATGAAACAGCGGTTCACATAATAATATGGTTCATAATAATAATAGACGTAACCACATTATTCCTGTGCTAACTTAATACATTAGTTCTTCCCTTTAAGTGAGAGTACTAATTGTTGATCCGAATCTACCATTATTTCATTCTCATGAAAAATTATTTTGTCATATCCTATTAATTTCCATTTCAATGTTTCAAATTAGTTTAAGTTCCCACTAAAACAGAAGAAAAAGGTCATTCGTTGTTCATAAAATTTTCTAAACATCGTTGAGATCATCGACAGCCTTTTGAATCTGAACGATCGATGAAAGTTTTAATGTGACATAAGCCTGATTTAAATGCTATCTGTAGCATGTTTATGTTACCTTATGTTAATACTTTACTATCAAGAAATCTGAATAGGCTACTATATGTTGTAGAGACATTAGGTATTTTTTGAAAGCAGGAGAGATGAAAAATGAGCAATGCCTTCGCCGGGACTCGAACCACGGACCTCTCGAATACTGGACGTGTGGGCTGACCACTACACCACGAAGGCATGCTAAGAGGGCGGGAGAAATTACTTATAATGTGGACTACGTTAATAGTTTTTTAACGCTCCTGAAAAAGCATTTTAAAGCAATAGAAATTTTATGTCCAGTTACTCTGGCTTCCGTTAGTATATAGCTCAAAACATTGCCATCAATTTCAAATACAGAGGATTATACGTGCAACAACAACTTTCAAATGCTCCAGTACCTAACGAATTTTAGAAAAGATTTATATAATTATGTATCTGGATTCTTTATGATATTATTAAGGGGAAAATATTTTCCAGTGGCTATTTATCAACATTGTTTTACTGCTATTCGTCAATAATAGATGATAAAGATGCTAAATGAAAAGTTCAGCTAAAAGGGATAGACAGTGTTTCGTGATTTTTATGCTTTAGAAACTTTTGGGAGAGAGATAAAACTTTACCACAGTTTTTGGATAAAGTAAGTAAATACTGAATACATGAAAGAGGTAACATTGGAGGACTTCTGGAAAGGAGCGACAACGATTTTTCTTCTTCCAACAAAGCATGTTCTTTTCATTTCTTTGTCTGAATCATGAACCACTGGTAATTATTTAAATCACTCAACAGTGATTAATTATCGTTTGAATGGCTATCAATCGAAAGCTAGTCCCAGAAAGAAAAATTCAACAAGATAGGAAGTTTAAAGTGGTATGGCCTGATAAAATTAAAATCGTGACGAAAGAAGAAAAAAAAATAGGAACCTCTTTGTTCCCATTCCCCAAACTTCAACAAACAAACTGCTTACTCATGTATCGAGTCCACTGTTTGTGTATTGGTTTAGGATGAAATAAGCGATTACTCTGTTAATGCTATCTGCCTAAAGGGCAGTTCCCATGGGGTTTATCTGAGCTAACGGAGACAACTGACACAGCCGACCCATCTCCAAAACCAGTTTTTTTCCATAAGGCAGCAAGTTGAAAAATATGAACTGCAGGCATAGCGGAGCTAGTCGACACATGGAACTGACGCCGTTAGCTCAGATAAACCCCAGTGGGAACGGGCTTTAAGGAAAGGGATGTCTTCGTGAAGGATTGTTTTAATGGAAACCCTTCTCTCTTCATCTTCTACGGATACTTGCGAAAAATCTCGAAAATTCTTTTGCTGCTAACCAGTTCGTTGCGATTTTGACGGATTACGACGACGGTTTGTGACGGTTCGTTGCGATTTGTGACGGAGCTGAGTTGCCTTTCTACTCGGCTGGGTGGTGCGAATATGCATAAATAGCATGTGGGTGCTGTTTTAGTGGGATTCGAGTTCCATGTTATTGTGGTGTGTAGCATAAACATTTGAATATTGCGGAAGACTGTTTGGTTTGCCTTTATCTTTCTTAGTTAAGCCTCGATAGGGATATTTATGGATATTCTTGGACGAATTCTTGAAAGGTTACTCCATGGCATGCCTGCACTTCTTCTGTATCACATGTGGTTTCAACACGATGGTCTTGTAGAGTAGGAAAAGGTCTCTAGTATTCATAGATGATACTAGAGACCTCTTCTACTCGGTACTAGAGATGTAGTTAATGGATAAGCTCAAGTCTCTAATTTTTAATACTTCTTCACTTATAATGCACTAGTTTTTAGTGCCAAATCCTTTAGCCTAGTGGTTAATGAATAGGCTCAATGAATAAGCTCAAGACATACTAGAGATGTGGTTAATGAATAGGCTCAAGCCATATCCATTTCCTGGCCACGTTCCTTCGACTTGCCGATTATTGATTTTTTCCTATGGAGCTACATCCAAAGCCTTTAGGAGGCCTTCTGACACTGAACTCGTATTAGTATATATTCACGAGAAGCTTCTGTGTTTTCAATGAGCTCACGAGTCCATGCGTCGATGTTGCGAGGCATGTATTGTTTCGAATGGCAAGATCTTTAAACATTTACTGTAGTAGTACAATAACAATTTTGATTCTTATTTTTAATTGTAAATTTTTGTGATTGATAAGTAATATTTTTATTTAATTATTATCTTGGGTTGCATTTTCGGCTACGCGTTTCTGTGTGAGAATGATTTGTTTTTGTGTTTAATCTTCTTTTGTGTTCTTGAGATGATTTCTTTTAGATTTTGTGATTAAATTATTATTTATTTTAATGCATCATCAGTTGCAACAAATATACAAGAGTATTTAAAAAGTTATGATGCTCTTAAGTTGTTTCTTGTTCAAGATTTGTTTTTGTGTCTTGCGAATATCCATTAACAATTATGAAAGCCTGAAAAACGCATGTCTGAGATGTTATCGTCATGTGATGATTTGTAGGTACTTTTTTTTTACGACGATGTTTCTAAACTGTGAAGTTTTTGAACTGCTTTATTTTCAACGACGATATTTTGTACCACGATGTTTTAGAATTGTGATGTTTTCTCTTTGCTTTATTTTCTCCCACGATGTTTTGTAGGACGACGTTTTCGCCTTGCGGTATTTTCTCCGCGACGTTTTCGTCCGCGATGTTTTCGGCTGTAACCAAGCTGGAGACCGGCAAAAAGAGTTAATGGGTACTAATGTAGATTATTAAAGTAAATAATGAATGTGAAAAGTTAAGATATACGTTTACATGATTAATGCGATCAGAAACATCCATTTCTAAATTGTTTTTTCCTTCCACATGTCTGGAAGGAAGTCAGAACCAAGATAAAATTCTAGTGGTTGAAAATTTTGTAGCGAGAACTGCGATTATAGTAATGGCACATTTAGATTTTATTTAGCTTATATCTAGCATAGAAGTTTAGAGCATAAAATTGCTAACCAAGGGAAGTAAGATCTTGGTTTTCGAGTAGTAGAGATTATGGTGAAGGCAACTGTAGAATTATGTTAAGTTACCCATTACCTTTTTGTTTGAAGGGCACTATCACGTCTATTTTCGTAGTTCTCACCAAGATGTGAATGAGATGTATGAACATAAGAACAGATTTCTGGAAAGTTAGATAGACGAACTTTGGCAGCCATGCTGGACATTGTGGTATTTCCGCTCCCAGCTCAGAGACTTAACGTTATCAGGCGTTATCTTTTTTGCTTGCTGAATCATTCGCGCACTGAATAAAATTTGAGCCAATGCTTGTTAGACTTTTGTACTATGAATCAATTATCTGAAGTTCTGCAAGCTGAGGCGATTTAAATTGTAAGGGCAAACATTCATCTATTAAGTTAAAAAAAGGTTTAAACCTTTTTTTGAATCCATACATTTATTTTCACCGACGAGGCAATAAATCGCTTGCCAGTCTTAGAAGAGTTCAAGAAATTGCTAAATCCCTCACAAAGTGAAAAACTATGGTTGCTCTTACAGCTTCCCAATTATTTTATCTCTTGAGAAATCATGCAAATAATTCCTAATGACTATTACGTTTCCTGTAACATGGAATGACACTTAGTGAATTCCTCTACCTATCATGATAATCATTAGGAAATTAGATGGGAAATGCTGTGCTTCTGGCCTTATCCTCTATGAACTGTGACGTTGTCTCTACATCACGAGTCCAAAATTTGAGTATGCACCAGCATATCCTTGAAGACCTACCCTTATTCTTTACAACAGAAGCCTCTTATATTATTATACATTTTCTGTTTTACTTTGAGGTTACAACCTTTAAAAGAAAGATGTTCCTTAAGTTCTGCACGGTAGTATAAAGTACAAAATCAAATAATAGTCATTTTTCAGCAG
>KK118355.1:292504-311916 GCA_000611955.2 Stegodyphus mimosarum | reverse complement strand
ATAATATATATATATATATATATACACGACCACACACATTTACATATAAATCTATGTTATAAATACGCATATATATTTGTCTTAACCAATGTTAGTTTAAATATTTGTGTATATTTGTTTCACATTTATTATCATAATTTTCTTTTGTTATGACTTAATCTAAAAATTTAAAACTTGTTAATAGCCGAGATGAAATTCAAGATAGTCAATTCTAAATTCTGTCGGTGATTAAACATACATGGCATAATATCGTCGTATTTAGAAAAGTTTCGAAATAGTACTTTAAACAAATGTTATACTAAAAGAAAAGAATCAAAGAAATTCCTAAACATTATTCCTTCGTGACTAGCCTATGTGAGAAAAATCGACATTCGTTGAAGCTCAGACAGACAGACAATGTTGAATTCAGGTAGATAAGTGAAAGAATTTTGTTTGTTATCTTTACTGAAAATTCTTAGCGCTACTTTTGATTTTAATGTTAATGTTTTCAAGTGCTCTTTCGTCTGCAGCCCTTGACGTCGTATTTTGTAAAAATTCGTAAAAATCGTATTTTGAATTATGTTTGTTTTAATGTATGATTTCTGGAGATATTTTTATCGATATGTTTTCTAATTGACTGTATTTAGGATGACATTTAATAATTTCAATAATGGTTCACACAACTTTCTCTCTGTATCTGTATATGTATGTCTAAGGGAAACAAAACAACAACAAGAAAAAAAAATTAAATTCAAAATATAAAAAGAAAACAAAATGTAAATCATAATTGATTTTAAAATACGTATAAAGCTGCAGCAATGCGTGGTACTTAATAGATTTCAATTTGATAATTTAAGCAAAAAGGCAAAATTTAAAAATGTCAGTGGATACATTTGCAATGGATTAGGAAAATTCATTATACTATAAAGTTTTGATTTTATTCTTACTTAGCAAGCTGATGTTTTCGTATGTATGTAATGAAAAATCCGTAGCAATACTGATATAGAATCACTGATTAATTGCAAAGCACTTAAATTCATAGATGATCACACAGTACTGTTTTACTTCCTCGCACGAAGTAAAAAGGAAGTATTGTAATCGCGAAAACTTCCGGGTATCATATTTCAACGAAAATATACATTTTCACCACTATCGAATGAAATTTAACGATGTATTCGCGTGATATCTGAACGGAAGAACAGAATAAAGGACTCTTTTCCCCCCAAAAAATTATCCCAGATAAAAGTTATAAAACTGATTTAAAATGGATTCTGAAGAAATTTTTTTTGCGTCTGTGCCTCTGTACGTATATATGTGCGAACGTTCGTACGTACGTATGTACGCATGTACGTATATGTATGTATCTCGCATAACTCAAAAACGAGTAACCTCAGAACCTTGAAATTTTGTATATAGGGCTGCTATAGCATGCAGATATGCATGTTCTATTTTGGTTGCAATCGGCCGCAGCAAAAGCATATATATATATATATATATCCACTCTGTTACTCGGATCAGTAAGCTCCGATTTTTTTATTCTTCTCATATGTTGTAATTTGTGAATTTTTTGCTTTAGAAATGATTGAATTGTCTTGTTTTTATCTTCCGGTTAAGATTTTTGTGCCTTTAATAAATCTGCGTGGAAGAATTATAGAATTACCAACCATTTAAAAGTTGTGTAAGTGCGGCTAAGCCTAATTATTTTTCTCACGGAAGCCAAATTTATTTACATTTGAAACTTAGGAAAATAGTGGATTTGTCGCCAATCTAGAGAAATTAAACTTCGCAACAACAAAGATAACTCTTTCTTTTATTATTACGAATTAAATCATGTTTAATCCATTAAAGAATTTATTTGAGGAAATAAGAGTTTAAGATTTACTTCGTAATTTTTAATACAGATATTTTGAATTTTTATGCATTTTCGCCTTGTCGCGAATTGAGAACTGAATTAATTGAATAAGAAATACTGAATCGTCTGTGAAAAACTGTTTCCTTTTTGTTTGTTTAATTTCTTTTAGACATCGCTTTAGATTTATTATAGTATTTGAATAGAGCATGTGGCAACGATTAGGTAATTCTCCAGAGGATATACATAATTTTCGTGCGTTGAGTTATAAAATGAATGAGATGTAACGCTGTTAAGTGAAGCTAGCGCCAGAGTGTCGCTATGGTAAACAAATATGGTGAATTTTGAAAAGTGCGTTTATTCTAACGTGGTTTATGCGCTATTGACAAAGTAGATTTAATTCAATGCAATAAGTTTAAATGAAATGCAAAATGCGTATAATTTAGTATTCCGTCATCTGGTGTTCACATCAGACTTTTTTCTTTTCGTAGACACTGGACAGAACACGAGCAAGCGATTATGAACGCCGAAATTAAAAACAGGCATGGCACAAACTTGCATCAGAGCTATAAAGGTAGAAATTTGGAAACATTGAACTTTAATTATGAACGTAGAAATTAAAAATAGTCACAGCACAGACGTGCATCGAAATGAATTTCCCCCTGTTTCACTACGCACACAGAATGACAAAGCCGTGTAGATAGCTTGAGAATTATAAGAATTTTATTTTATTCTAACTCGCTATTTTTAGTTCGACTTTCCTGTCCCTCCTGATTTCAGTTTCCTGCCAGAATGTAAATTTTAAATGGCATAGTATGCAAATCTAAACGTGTTTCAGAAGGTGTATTTAAGCTGCGTTTAAGGAGTAGCGGAGTTAGTTTCGGGCTTATGCTGCGTGTTTGATATTAGCTCTCTAGTCTGTGTTAGACATCCATCGGATTATACTGATATTCTAGGCGCGGCTTTCCCGTGTGCAGCCAATTTAGCGGTTTAGATAAGCTAAAGAGCCAGTCGTTAGCCATTCAAAATGATTAGTGATTTGTTACATTTTTATTTTCTGTTAAATTTAAGTTAGCCGCAAGTGGTGGTAAATTGTCTGCACCGAGTGCGTGCATCTTGTTAAATTTAGTTCGAATAAAAAGGTTATTCAAAACCTTCTTCTGCAGTACTTATTTGTCAAAATTATAGCGAGTATTCGCTACTTCTTCTTCTACTTAGGGTCTACATTTTATGCTTCCCAAAAAAAGTGAGACTCTATAAACTGGCCAGATAAATTTTTCTTTTGGAGGTTGGAAAGACATTAAGCTGTCCTGTTGACTGACACTGTTGCGATAGGAAGAGAGCAGTAAGCGAGAGGACGGGCAGAAGCAAAAATATAAATACTTCTGAACAGGCACGATTAGAGTACCAAGTGAATTGTGATTACAAATGTCAATTGAAATAAAGATGAATATTTAACGTGCCTATACTGCCAAATTTGCCGTTCATTGCGAATTTCACATTTTACGTTCTAATTGAACGTAATTCAATATTGAAAAGTCTTTTTCATTAAATGTACACTAAACGACGCACCACGACGCGCCAAGAAGATATAAAGCCAATTGGACACAAATTAATACGCATACAGGTTTCGACTGAAAATGCAAAATTTTATATTTTGGCTGCCAGTGAATGAACGTTTGTCGCTACAGCGCATCTGATCTGCGCAACTGGCAGGATATTTAAGAGGAGAAATTACGATTCCAGGTTATAAATTCCTCACGAATTTCATTCCGTGTACCCTGGTAGACAGTAACTATGCCTCGCATACAAGTGCGCGAACGACATGCGCAGATGTCAGAATTTGAAAGAGGTCATGTAGTTGGGCTCAAAGAAGCCGGCTGGTCTTATCGGCGAATAGCTCGACATTTGAGCAGGAGCGATGCCACTATTAGACGATGTTGGCATTAATGGGTGAACCATGACCTCGCACAGCGTCAAGAAGGAAGCGGTAGGCCTAGAGAAATGACAGAACGTGAAGACCGAGCAATCGTCAGAGCGGCACTCACAGCCCCAGATGCATCATCGATTGTACGTGCAACTAGTGCTTCAGTGAATACAAGGACCATTCACAGACGGCTCACAGAAAGGGGGCTGAGGTCACGGTGTCCCTTGCGCCGACTACAATTGACCTTACAACGTCAAGCCCGTCTGCAGTGGTATCGGGCTCATTCGCATTGGAATGTCACTGACTGGAGTAGAATAGTATTCAATGATGAGTCTGGCTTTGAACTAAGCCCCGATGAGCAGCGAAGGCGAGTCTGGAGACTCCCCGGACAGCGGTCTGATACCAACCTGACTGTCAGGAGTGATGGTCTGGAGTGACATTTCATAACATAGTAGGACCCATTTGGTCCTACTACTACTTTGGATGGCATCCGTCGCAACCTTACAGCACAGCGGTACGTCGAAGAAGTTCTAAGGCCCGTTGTGTTACCCTTCATGTCACGCCACCCTGGGCTTACATTTCAGCAAGATAATGCCCGCCCCTACACTGCACAGGTTTCTACTGCTTGCCTTAGTGCTTGCCGAACATTACCTTGGCCTGCAAGGTCGCCGGATCTCTCTCCTATTGGGCACGTTTGGAGCATTATGGGCAGGGCCTTTCAACCAGCTCGGGATGTTGTCGATCTAACGCTCCAGTTGGACAGAACTTGGCATGATATCCCTCAGGAGGACATCCGCAACCTCTATCAATCTATGCCAAGCCGAATAACTGCTTGCATAAAGGCCAGAGGTGGACAAACGCGTTATCGACTTTTTCACTTTGTGAAGCTCTATCACTTCAATAAGTCATCCAGTTTTTCTCAAACTGTAATCACTTGTTTTTCTGTACATGTACATCACCTCTACGGATTTTCGTCCCATTCGGATAACTCCTTCTTGGTGCGTCGTTTTTTTTTGTCTAAGGTGTATATATGTGCATATACATGTGTGCACATACGTGCAGATGAAATATTTTGGGAAATATGTATAAAAATGTATATTTATTGTTATGTAAGTCAGGAAATATAATACGGTCTTGTTTATCTACAGCCAAAATGCTATTTATTGTTATGCAAGCTAAGCGAATTTATTTTTCACTTTTCTGAACTTTTATCATTTAAGATATAAAGATTATAAAATAAAAAATAACATACCTGTGTTTTCCTAAGCCACACCAAAAGCTATACTATTTTCGAAGGAGTTAGATAAAGATATCCTTTTTTAATTGCCTAACCAGGCAACCCTCTTTTTTTCAATTAAAATAAAAAAATCTGATGTGGACACCACATGACTTCCTTGTATGGCCTATTAAAATATAACCATTTTTTGCTGCATTTCATTTAAACGTATTTCATTAGTGGCATATTTCTCATTCAATTAATTCAGTTCTCACTCCTCGGCAAAGCAAAACTACATAAAAACTCGAAACATCTTCATTAAAAATTGTAAAATACAGAAAAGCATAACACAGATACAGTTAAAACAGTTTTTACAATTAAAATTAGAGTTTTTACGCAAAAACAAGCAATTCAGGTAGCGAGAAGAAAGGCAGATGTTTCGGTGTACAAAAATGAAAGTTTACTTTTGATCTCACTCGACAAAAGACACACTGAAAGACTGAAGTTGAAGAAACTGACTTAATTCAATATTCTACTGAGTTTCAAATGTAAACAAATGGCGGTTCGTTAGGCTTAATTCGCTACCTAAACTTTTAAATTGTTGATAATTCTACATCTATTGCATGTTGATTAACTAAAGGCATAAAAGCCTTAACCAGAACATAAGAAACACATAATTCAATGACTTTAAAGAAAAAAAAAAGCACAATTTACCAACAAAGTATAAAAAACCAAGCCAGGTAACAGAGTGGGATATATATATATATATATATATATATACGATTGGTACAGCCGATTGCAACGAAAAAGGGAGATGCACTACAGTTATAGCAGTCACATATACATAATTGCAATGCTCTGCTGCTTCTCGTTCTTAAGTTATACGAGATAGATGCATACATACCTACACATGTCAAGAAAAAAACTCTTCCCAATGCATTTTAAATCCAATTTGCAATACTTTTTTGGCAAAAACAGTCCTTTATTCTATCTGGAAGTACAGATGTCACTCAAAAACATTGTTCAAATGGTTTCGAATGCGGTTGAAATGGATATTTTCATTGAAATATGATATCGAAAATTTTTCGCGATTACAATACTTCCTTTACTTCGTAGAAGGAAAGGGGGTGAATATTTTTTTAAATATAGGCTCTAAAATTAAACACATGTGTTTATTTTTTACTTAACTGAAGGAATTGTATGCATAAATAGAAACGTAAAATAGTTTTCTTAATTTTTTTTCTATTCAAATGAAACTAATTTAAGACTTTTCTAAAGTATATAAAATATTAAAGTTTACAATTAAATGCATGTTAAATCTTAGCTCGAAGATTTTGTTATTAATTTATGATTTTAACGAAACTTGTAAATACAAACAAAAACACGATAATGGATTAATTATCAGCAAACTTAATTTTACAGGGTCTAGACAGACATGTAACAGATCTTGATAGCTAGTTTTCTACTGTACTTCAGAAAACTGTAGTTATAATCTCGTTATCAAAAATTAAACATATAGTTTTAAATAGTTCACGTTTCCTCAGTGATAATCAATATACTGCTGTAATTTTAAAGAAAGGTTATAATTATGATTTTTATGTTGATATCATACTCTGACAATAAATATGTTATCCCCTCTCACACATGCTTGTGATTACTTGTAGGAATTTATGTTTATTTTAAATAACCAATTTAGTTTAAGTTATATTTTCTTTCCTATAAGCCTTCATTCCTTTAATTGTCAATGCCAGAATATTTAAATTTAATAGCCCACGTGAAGTAATGCAAATTGTACCTTGAGGAGTAAAGGTTTAAATACTGAGTTCTAGAAGGAAACGTTAGAGAAGTTGGGCAAGCGCTGTACATTTGTAACGTGAGCTTCTGTTCTGCATTTATTGCTGGTTAACGTAGCGTAACAGCTATTACTTTGCTGCCACTAGATATTCGAAGCGGTTTTAGGAAACAGGATTATCTGAGCCCTGTACAGTAATTCTACTGCTTGTTAATATCTTCGAATTTTTAGTTTAGTTCTTGTTAGTTGAGTTACTGCCCGAGTGAGGCGTAGTGTGTTAGGCGTGTGTGAATTTTAAAGTGTTAATAAAGGATTTTTTTCACCCTTCTCCTGTGTGGGTTCTACACGTATTTCAGCTGTCACATTAGAAGATAGACAAGTGGTTCTTATATACTTCTTCAGTTTATATGTATTTCAATATCTCCGTTTAAATCGGAAGCAGCAGCAGTCAAATATGGTTTGTTTCATATGGGTTAAAGGAATTCTGAAACATTTCACTATAACTTCAATCAAATAAACAGAGAATACGCTATATTAAAAAGCATCGTACGTCACTGGTAATCGATGTTATATGATGAAATTCTTAAATAAAGTTAGATGAAATATTTGAAAAGGCAACTTTTTAATTTTAACTGATTGAAGTATGATTAATATTTCCCCATTTTCAATTTACTTATGAATGGAAATCAAATAAAAGTTAAACTTTTTTCAGAGACTTCCTCCTACGATGTCTAGACTGATTTAAAAAAAATGAGCATCTTATTTTGAGGAATTTTGTAAAGGAAATTTAAATACCCTAGCTCGTTTTCTTAAACATCTCGTGTTTATAATAAACCTAAAAAGTTCGCCAGCTGTTATGCAGTATAACAAATTTCTCTGATCATCCTTTAAATTGCATTTCATGTCTGAAACAGCTAACATGTCTGAAACATCTGTTTCATGTCTGAAACAGCTGTTAAATATTATATATATATATATATATATATATAATATTTCAGTTATTCCAACATATCGTGGGTGAATGGTGAGGCTATTCCATTACACATTTTGGCAGATGATTGACGAAGCTGGGCTGATTGACCCACGGAGAAAAAATACGACTCAGGACTTTCACTTTTAACAGCATATCTTTATTTTAATTTAGAGCACATGATTTTTCCCAGATGAAGTTACTAAAATAACTTATTCAGTAATTGAACTATTAGATACGGCTGACTTTAAACTTTAATACGTCATAACGTTCTAACAAAGAAAGAGGAGCATAGCGAAGGCGTTAGCAGGACGAAGGCGAGAAGGCATCTGTATAGGAAAACTTTTGACGCAGCATTTATATGAGGAGGTTATGTAATAGGCGCGAATGTTCCAGAAGGTACTGGTCTAAGGGAAGATCCTGAATTGCAGAAAATTAATTAAAGGTTGCTAGTTCGCAAAGAGCAAAGCCATCGTATTTTTTTTTACATATATATATATATACAGAGTGGTCATAAAGAAACTTTGCCGACATCTGCACTTCTAGCGTCCGTTCCGGTTAACTGATCGAGATGAGATTGCAAATATAGTTATTCAAAGGTTTTGCGCTCAAGAGTCTATGAATGACAATACAGGGGCGCTCACGGTTACGGCTATAGTTACAGAAACTCGAAAATATCGAATGGCAACGCCAGGTTTTTCGGCCGCAAAATGTTCAGCGCACGCAAAAGCCCTAAATACCGTTGAAACGGTGCCGCTATGTTCGATAACGGCCGTGTTATGCATACACAAAAAAGAGTTCTGAAAACCGGCCAACGAAACACGATGTGGGAGCACGCAGAAAATTTGCATATAACAGAGGCAAGACACCAATCACAGAACGCCGCCAGATATTCAGGGTAAGAAACAGATAAAATGCCAGGTGAGTACGTGAAGTCGTCATTCGGAAACTCGCACATGGCGACGAAATTACTCTTCCTGCGAAATTTCGTGGTGAATTGATAAAAGTGTATTATTAAAAGGCGATGAACGCTACTACCGGAATTGCGTAGGTGGAATGCACTCAATGACATCGTTTGGATGCAAGATGGTGCACCTCCACATATAGCGAGGTTTGTTAAAGGGTCCTGGAACAGCATTTTGATGATCGCATCATCTTACACCATTAGCTTTTTCCGTGGCCTTCGCGATCCCCAGATCTGACGCTATGGATTTCTGGTTTTGGGAATATCTCAAGTCCAGAATTTACCTGTGCAACACTCAGACTTTGTCGGATTTAAAGGATTCTATACCGCGTGAGATTGCAAACATCCCTCATGCTTCAGCGGTATTGTCCACCGTCTTCCAATGCAATGTATACTTGCCTGTGATGGCACCTATGTGGAAAATGTTTGATCTAAATAAAGATATTCTTTTGCCTGAAATGTGTTGTCATTAGTGATCGGTATCTTGTCTTTGTCATATGTAAATTTTCTACGTGCGCCCAGATCGTGTTCCGATGGCCGGTTTTCAGAACTCTTTTTTGTGTATGCATAACATGCCAGTTTTGGGACATATTGGTACCGTTGTGTTGCCATTCGATATTTTCGAGTTTCTATAACTATAACCGTAACCGTGGCTCCCCTGTATTGCCATTCACAGAATCTCGAGCGCATACCTCCGAATAACTATATTTGCAATACGATCTCGATCGGTTAGCCGGAACGGACGTAGAAGTGCGATGTTGGCAAAGTTTCTCTATGACCACCCTGTATATCTACGTATGCAATTGTTTAATAAAAATTTGGAATTTAAAATGAAAATTAGGGTATTCAAAACTAAAATTAAGCGCAAATGCAGCAAAGATTAAGCAAATGATGTAATTAAGGAAATAAATCACTATCCACCCCAACGCAATTGTTTTTTCTTAAATTAAAAAAAAATGAATATAGATGTAAACATCAAACTGATAAAACTAAAGTTTGTGAAAGTAAATCTTACTGTAAAAAAAAGAAAAAAATATAAATATACAAACACATATATATACATGTATAACATACCGATACATATATGCAAACACACACACACATGTATATATATGTCCGTGTGTGTAAAATATAAAATATAAAAGACACTTAATTGGAAATAAACCTTTGAATTTCTAATTTGAATTAAAAGACAACCCCCTTCTCTTATGCACTGACGTCACTCCTTCCTTGAAGTATTCCGCACTGCTGTGAGCTTTTCCAGTATAAACACTTCAGCGCCATGTACGCACTCTTTACCTATTGATATTAGTGCTGTTCATAAAATGACTTCAGCTCATTTGCCAGTGACTGCGACTCTTATTACCAAAACGGACAATCCTCCCACTAAAGCTATCACGGTGTGGACTTCGTTTGAGAATCTCATGAAAGATAGGGCTCTGCGGTTTGATAATCTTAGGATTTAGGAACGTATCGACAAAACAGTGAAATCACTCACGCCTATCATCCAAAGTGCTATTTCTGAAAGTAGCTAGAACATCGTTGACTATGACAAGATTTTCCGTCTCCCTTCGAACATTCGTCGTAATCTGATGAAGTATCGAAATCGATTTCCTACACGTTGCCATCTTACATGGCATCCTGCAATCAAGAGAGAAATCAATCAACCCAATAGGAACATTAAAAACCTTATTAAAGAACACAAGGATGAACACTGGAAGGAAAAAATGCTTAACCTGGATACACGAGATAATTCCTTCTAGACGCTTATTAAAAACTTCAAGTAACCGGCTTACTCCAGTAACCGGTCTTAGTATTATGAAAACCAAGTTGTCATCTCCAGTCACGATGGAGCGAATATTTTCACCGCATATTCAGCAAAGCAGTTGCAGCCTAATGATTGGCCGATAGATCTAACTTTTGAAATTGAAACCCTCCTTAATGTTCGGGACTGATTAAAGGCGCCAATCGCCAATAATTGTATCACTCTGACCACACTCAGAGAAGTTTCAGATATTTTCCGGGAGCTCAAGAAAAAGAAAGTCTCAGGCATGAACGGAATCACGAATAAAGCTATCAGAAGTCCCTCCAAATATCATCTGTAGAATAACAAGTATTTCAAAAGCTTGCTTTATAAGATCTGTCTCGACTATTCCACAGAAATTCTAGGTCCTACAATGAATCTGGCGAATTCTCGCACAGGCGTGAGTAAATACCACCACAGAAGGGTGAAAAGTAAGCCTTTATTAATTCAAAGTTTAACAGAAAAGCCACGATCTTCGTGCGTTACAAAACACTGCCAACTTGCGGTAGGAAACTTAAATGTAGTATATAATTCAAGTCGAATCTAAAACAGAATAGTGCTGGATTAGCACGTTAATTCACACCTAGCAGGTTGACTCTCAAAAACCTAACAGGCGTGATGATAATCCGAAATGGCCCAAAGGCTTACTGGCCTAAGATCAAGATAGCAACGAAATATGCGCTGGCTAGTGAAAACACGCTCTGAATAAACTCAGAGTTTTACCCGTTTAAATATTCACTTCATTTAACTTTAAATTTACATCCTGGCGAGAAAATGCAAGAGGAAGTTGAGAGGTTCAGGAAAGGTATGAAACTTAAAATAAATTTATTATGCAAAATAAGGGAAACCGTACGGCTTTACTATTTCGTATTTCCAGAAAAAGCGTGGAACTATAAAAGTAACTCTCCCGAAACCCGGAAAGAACCACTCGAAACCGGACGATTATTGCTCCGTTAACCTGCTGCTAGGACTAGGAAAGGTTTATGAACGTATGCTTATAAACAGGATAAAGCCCTTTCTCAACCTGCTCCCTCCAGAACAGTTTGGGTTTCGAGAAAATTTGTCAACTACTAAACAACTCCTCAAAATTACAGAATTTACTAGTGCGGCTCTGCATTCTAAATTAAATGTTACTCTCCTTGTGCTGGACGTGGCCTGGACTTCTCCAGAGAAATAATTCTTGCGATTTTCTCTTTCCTCAACAACCACATGTTCCGAGTTTCTGTAGAAAACACACACTCTATGGATAAAACAATGGAAGTCGGCGTTTCGCAAGTTCGATCACCGGGCCTTTGCTCTGTTTTTCTTATATTTCTGATTTCCCTGCCGTGAATGACAATAACAATTCGATGCTCGCCTGCTATGCAGAGGACACTGTGTTAGCAGGGAAGTCTGCAAATGTTAACCAAGCAGTGAAAAAAACTTTAAGACAGAATCCCGTTGGTTGCCAACTGGTGCAAATCCTGGAAGGTGTTCATATATCCCAACTACTCATTATTAGACGAAAGAAGCGCAATACTCAGCTCAAGAGAAACATAATCCTGTTTGATGAACCAGTTCCTGTTGTCAGTGAGTCACGATACTTTAGTGTCATACTCAGTAGTAGATTTACATGGACATTTCACATCCTGCAGGTCAGAAATAAAGCTTTAAGAATCATGAACTGTTTATTCAACATCACCGGAACCGTTTCTCTAAACTGCACTTAGAGTAAGAGACATTAATCTGCCTTTCAACTATTCGGCCATTCATGACGCACGCCTCGCCTACCTGGGCAGCCACTACCGATGCTGATATCCAAAAGCTTCAAATTGTACAAAAGAAATTTTTAAGAACAATTACAAGCGCTCACTACTTCGTACGGAACGATGTTTTGCATTATGATCTTAAACTGAATACTATGAAGTATTTTCTTCATAACGCAAATGAGAAATTCTTCACCAAAGCTCTTGACTGTAAGCATACGAAGTACCTCGTCATACTTCATTATGATGTCTCAAACGAAGACAGATACTTCAGACCTTATGCAACACATTTTCATGAGAACGGATATCAGAATTTTACTACCTAATTTGCTCTGTTTTTCGAGCTGTGATTACCTACTTAGTTTCAAAATTTAAACAGCATCGATCCATGCTCTTGGGTGACCAACTCATGTGATGGGTCATGTGAATGTGAAGTGATGAATTGAAATTTTTTTACCAGGACTTACACAGCTTTCTGCATAATAATACATACTTGTTAAATATATAAATAGTTATGCCTTTTCTATTACTGCTTTCATCTACTAATTGTAATTGTATTTATGTTTTTCTACAAGATGGACTGCCATTAATACTGCAAAACTCTCAGCATTTTGTTATGCTCACGCTGATGTCATGGACTGTGTCACTTGACTCTGATATCACTTTTGCGAACTTTCATTTGCGTCTCTTTCTACATGTCAAGCTTTGAGACCTAGATCTTTTATAGATGTCACGTTCCACACCTTTATTATGAACGTTTTTGATGTTTTTGCACTTCGTATATCTTGCAATTATGTATTTTAAGGAAATTACCCTGGCATCTTGCAAGCAATCAGATGTCTTTTCACCACACACGCGACAACTGATCACACTCCTCAGTACATCCAAGATTGTCCTGCTGGACCTGCAATTTAGTATTTGTCTACTTGAAGCGCTGTTTATAGCACAATAATTTACGATTGTCGGAACACTGCACGCAATATAAATCACGCTAATCACGGTACATATTTGGAGCTGGTGTTGGAGATGCACTCACTCTACGCAGATCTCAACTCTGGGGCCTATGACCGTGACAGTTTTATGGGATGTGCCTAAATCGCATTATTCGCTATTGAACTAGATACGTCGCACTCCACGCGATATTCGCGGCATAACGTGATTCGCGTACTCTCTTTTACCGCTTATACTGTCTATACTATCCTAGTAAATCACTTCTCTTCGTTAGGCTATATTTTTTTCATTGTTTAAAACAAGTAAATGCGTAGTTTAAAATTTCGGTGTAGATATTGCAACTATGTGCTGTGCCTGTAATGAGATGTGTTGTGCAATAAAATATATTCATAAGAATCGACAAATAATAAGGGGATGTTCAGATTATCAAGCGATTTTGTGTTTCCTGAAAAGAGTTTCAGTTATTTACTGTGCCACATCGTCAAGCTATCTTCTATCACCGCCATTCTAAACACGACTGCTACGCAATTGTTTTTTTTTCATCGTCCCGTCCAAAAAACTACTACTACTACTACACACACACACACAAATATATATATAAATAAATAAATTTTAGTTATTAACTTCGATTATCCCCTAAGAAATAAAGAATAAAAACTATTGTTACAGGATACTTATGACTACCTAATCCTTCACAAAATTACATTGTTGATTCCATGGTAAAACGCTGACTTTCAAGGAGATTTAGTCTCCTTCTATAAAATCGCCAATGATTAGGAAATGATCATGTTTCTTCTCTTTCGTATATTTTTGAATGAAATTTCTTTCAAAATGCGAAGAAATATAAAATTTTTGAAATTAAAATCGAGAATTTCAAACACACGGAAGAAATTCCTTCAATATGTATACAGTAAAGAAAAATTCTAATTTCAGTTGGTAATAATCATATAACTCTCGGTGTTTGAATCTGAGTGTTTTTCTTTTTTGTTTTAAAAATAGTAACTGCTTATAGTAAATCTCTCCGGCTACGTCATTCCCAAATCAATGCATATCATCTATTGATGCAGTCACTAACATAAACGCTTCAGCGAATAAGATTTCAATCGGAAACGGAACAGGACAATTCGGAACCATAATTTTTTCACTTCTTACTCAGACTATTTCTTACCCACCAGCAGCCAAGCGGTAAAATCTCTAAACATGAGTAGTTCCGATTTGGGTTCTATTTCAGGCGAACGGGCTAGCTGCATGAGCGTTTTTGCGGTTTAACCTGTGTGCAAACATGTATACGAGTCAGTTTCTCCTAGAAAGTTCTCAAAGAAGGCATCCCTTCTCATAGACACCGTTCATCCCTCTATTTCATCTATCGTATGATTAGTGATAAGATGCAGAAAAGTTACAAATGCGATTAAGATGGGAATAGGAGCAGATTGCGCCCGTTCCCATGTGTAATTCATAATGAAAATGGGCCTCTTAAGAAATGTTTTGTTGAGAAATAAAATCATCACGACGATTTTACCGCATTTGACTGCAGCTATGCATTTACGCAGTACAGCCATCACCATCTACAGCATCGGCCATCATTGAGGGAATCTGAATTTTCTCCATCTAAATCATCATCATAATATATATAAAACATATATAAAAAGAAAAAGATATACATATGCATATATATTAAAAAAGAAAGAAGAAACTAAATAAGGAATTTTTAGTCTTAAAGTATAACTGTAAAAATATGTTTCTGAAAAGCGGATATCAAGACAGGAGTTTAAATTTTAAAGAAGCATGACATTATTCGTGGAATATGTACGACGCATTGCATATATATAATATAATTTCTCAGAAAGTGTCTAAAAATTCCACTGGGAGCAAAAAAGTGTTTGCTGATGTAAGTAGGATGTATGAGATATAATTAGAGTTGTTGGATATACTGGTATATAGTTATAGTCATATATATAAATTGCGCAAATCTTTTTCATTTTCATAAAATGTTAGTATTCTGCATTTCAAAAAAAGATGAAGCTCCTGTTAATAATTTTTCTAAATATATTCACATTTTCACAGAGCACGATAAAATCTGTTTTGTTAGCCAATTTGTAATTTTATATACTAATTCATGTTTCGTACACTTCTTATATTTCCAAGTACAGTTTTATTTGAGTCGCATATGCCATAAACGATACTGAACTAAGCTTCTTGGCCAATAGCAATTGTTATGGCACAAAACTGCTTGTTTGTGCGAACAAATGTGTACAACTTAAAATTTTGAATTTGCTTATTTTCCTGTCACGTGGTTTGCCTTAGCTTGGATACTTTCTTTATTATTTTAAAGAAAATTTTAAAATCGAATTTTGACCACCTTCTATCGAACACATTTTCTTGAAATTTTGTGGAGACACATAGTTGCAATCGCATTATATTTCCAAGAAAGTTTCCGTTTCAAAATTCGAACATTTTACGGATTTTTGTCATATATCCTTATATATTCTCAAATATCCTTGTATCATACATTGCAAAATTTCGATTTTTTTAGGTTTAAATAGTTCGAGAATTCATCTTTCAAATGAAATTTACTTCGATTCTCTAATATAATTAATTGATCAGACTTTTTTCTCCCAAATTATCGACCTGTGGGCTTGTTATAATGGTAGATTTTTAAATCAGAAAGTAATTAAGGAGAAATTTAAAAGAACTGATTGTTATTCTCTATCATCGGATAGATCGTTATTGAAATTAGATGGGGAAATGTTCTTACATTTAGAGATAGTGATTTTCTCTCTTTTTTTAAAATTTCTCCTCTTTGTTGTACTAAAAAGTCTAAAATAAACCATTTAAATATTTGCCAAGTTATTAAAAATTTAAAAAAAGATTTTTTTCCTGTTACCCTCGTCGTTGTCTTACATTGTAGAGCCATTAGGTTAATTCGAAGCAGGAGACATCAAAAATGAGCAACGCCTTCGCCGGGAATCGAACCACGGACCTCTCGGTTACGCGTCGAGCATGCAAACCACTACACCACGAAGGCATGCGAAGAAGGCGGGAGAAATACCTTATAACATAACTAAAATAAAATGATACATCCTTTAGAATAAATATATTGGGATATTAGGAGAATTACACTGAGAAATAAAAGTGACAGAGCAGAAAAAAAATATAATGTAGACACCACATGATTTCCTTGTACGGCATTTTAAATCATACACAATTTTGCTGCGCATGACTTAAAATTTATTTCCTCTGCTTTAATTAGAGATATATTTCCCATTTAATCAATTCTCTCCCCGGCAAAGCAAATAAATACACATAAAAACTCAAAATTTCTTGGTCAAAAATTGTAAAATGCAGGAAAACCTAAAACACCAAATGCAGTTAATAAAAGCAATTTTTAAAATTAAAATTTTAGAGTTTTCACGCAAAAACAAACAACTCGGCTAAAGGACTGGTAGGCAATATTTTCGGTGCCCGAAATTGAAAGTTAGCTTTTGGTCTCGCTGGGCAGAAATGACGCTGAAGTTGGTGCACCAACTGACTTAATTCACTATTCTTCTAAGAGTTTCAAATGCAAACAAATGGAGCCTCTTTTTGCCATGCGCTACTTAAAATTTTAAACCGCTTACAAACCTACAACTATTGCATGCAGATTAACTATAGGCATAAAAACCTTAACCGGAAAATAAGAACAACATAATTCAACCACTTTTAAAGCAAAAAATGCACAATTTATCAACATATCAGAATCAAAATACTGAGCTCACAGAGTTGGGAAACAGGGTGGGAATATATATATATATATATATATTCTATTATTGACAAGTAAGAATGCCAAAAGCCATAGTACATCCTAAACCCTCTAAAATCCTATTCGAAAAAGCACGTTAGTGCCAAAATTACACATTAAATACAATTAAAACTTAGAATCCTAAGCAAAGATTAACATGTAAATAAAACTCAAATAATGCTTAGAAAATTGTAATTTATGGGCAAGATTGGGAAAAGCTGAAGTTGTAATAAAAACAATGTATACAATAGAAAATGGTAATATTCCAGCGAGAGTTGCATAGTTGTTTCATCAGGGGAAAAGAACTTTGCCCCTTTCGCCGAAATATTACTTCCACGCGTTTCAACTGACGACTAATTGAGACAATACCGCGTCGATTAATTGACAAAATTTTCATATCTATTACATCTTCCATATTAATCTAAATCGTCTCAATTAGACGCCCCTTTTCCCTACGCGTGGAAGAAAAACAATACAAAACAAAACAAGAATTAATTAGAATTAAAGAATAAAAAGAGGCATCTAGGTTACTAATAATTTTAAAATCGCCTCAAGACCTCAAAAATTTTACAGAAAACTAAATTTATAAATAGTATTAGAGAGGATGTAACCACAAATCATCAATTATAATTTATAGTTAATTTCTGAAACACTATTAGTCCTATATTACAATCGAAGAAATCAAGAAAATCTAAAAAATGGGGGCCCTCTTGCTTAAAGTAATGAAGCTGTTAAATTTGAAGAAAGAAGTATTTAAAATAAAATAAACTTGGTGGAAAAAACGTACACTTTTGTGTAAAATGTTTCTGCTAGAAAATATAATAATTATAAAATTAAGACTCACCTTCTTGAAACGTGTTGAATCTATAGAAAGCAAAGTAATTCTACGGGGCTGTAAGTTTAGCTAAAAAATCTTTATATATATATATTTATATACATACGTGCGGTGTGGCTGATTGCAACAAATATGAGAGGTGCATAACTACACGTTATAGCAGTCTCATAAACAAATTTCAACGTTTTACGTCTACTTGTTTTTGAGTTATACGAGATACATGCATACGTATATACATACAGATGCCATAAAAGAAATCCCTTCAGAATCCATTTTAAATTCCTTTTACAATGCGTTTCAAAAGAAAAAGAGTCCTTTATTCTATGTGTAAGTACAGGTGTCAGGCAGAAAAATCCTTCAAATGGATTCGAGAGTATTCAAAATGATATTTTCTTTGAAACATGATAACTGGAATTTTTCACAATTGCAATACTTCCTTTACTTCGCACAAGGAATTAATTAAATTGAAATATGGTTATTTTCAGTTTATAACAATTTTTCGGATAATTTTGATTTAAATTCTCTCAAAGCAAATCTTCGGTTTTTAGTAACAAAGGGTTAAAAACTAAAAAATTATTTTTTAACTTTCAGCACTTTTTAAATCTGTGTGGCTTAAAATGTCTTTATATGCTACAATTTATTTCTTTATTCATATTTTAGTCAGATGAAGTGTCAGTCAGTAATTAAATTACCAAACAGACCAACATATCACTTGATAGACAATACAAATTGAGCAGTGTGACATACAAACAAAAACTGATCTGATATTAAGAAAAAAAGAATTCACAAACTTCCATTTTAAAAATCTCTTTCATCAGCACAAAAATGTAGTCAAACCAGGAGACAAGAAAAAGATTGATCAGTTCTCAATTGCTCCTCTTACATCATTAAATGCCGATCAATAACATGTTTGAACAATCATGTACTTGGAATGGTCATGCATCAAAAAATCAAACGGATCCTCGGCCAGTTGGTCGGGTTCCTAATTCTTTTATGTACACTTTTTGTGCCATAATATTACATAGTGGTTTTTTTTTGTTTATGTAGTTTACCACTCGTTGAAAATGCTTTAAGTAGTGCCTACATTTAATTTTTGCTATTTTTTAAATGTTTTAGATGATTTAAAGCGATACAAATAATAATATTCTATATTCAACAATATGTAATATTGAAGGAATTTGGTTATTACTTTATGTGCTAGTAAATTTTATGGAGCGTGATTCGAAAAGGTTTTATGGCAGTTATTAATTACAGAATAATACACATTTCTAAAACCAGAAGCAGGTTTTTTTCTTACTGCTAAAATTATAATTTGTTTTGCAATAGGAAACTCTGTAATGCGTCTCTTGATAGGGAAAACACGAATTAATTACATGTGTCTATGTTCAGCGCGTTGCATGAAAGAAATATTTTTCACTATTGGAGCGGTTAAACTCCTCATGATGATCGTCTGCTGTGCAATTTTGAGTTAAAGTCTCCAGTATCAAGCTTAGGGAATTTTTTTCCTTACGATTCGTTAAAAATACCATGCACAGGTAAGAAAAAAAAGGACAGTTGTATATCTTTTGTTTTACTGGGTCGATTGACTTAAAGCGCGACGTA
>KK118355.1:151742-292315 GCA_000611955.2 Stegodyphus mimosarum | reverse complement strand
TCTTAGCATAAAGTCGAACGTTCTCTGAAACGGTGTACTTTTTTTTTTTTTCATATTTCGATTCTACGACTCAAATTATGCCCAACGAATAAATTTTGTAAAACTTGGTGACAAATCTTACCGTGAAATTTAAATATTTATTTTGGTGCACTTCTTTCAACTTGCGACGAGAATAATTTAGTTAGGGAAATTTTTAATAAAATAGTTTTGTTCCAGTTATTCAGGTAATAATTTCAGAAACATATCTCCTTTGATTTCGAAAACCAATGTGCTAAACCAGTGTCAGTAACTTTTAAAACGGAAAGCAATCTAAAGATCTAATCTAATCTAATCTTGATCTAAAGAAATTTTTAACTTTCCCAGTCGCTCCAAAAAATATCTCTTTAATGAATCCTATGGATGCTTCTCAGGGATTGAGTGTCTAATTTAGTACCCATATTTGAGAGTCACAATGATTTTCGGGCATAACTGCTTCAGCCATCATTGACACATGTACAGAAGTGTAGCCGAAGTTACTGTATATGCTCTTCAGTTACCGAGTACCAACTGATTGGAAGGCGAGGGTTGCAACCTATTTACCTTTCTCGTTTTTCATTGTGCACTAGTGAAAAAGATGCATAGTCAGTCTTTCAAATAATTTTAAAGAAGCGCATAAAGAGCATTTAGCTACCGTTTATAACAAACATGCCAAATTGCAGAACCCGCCAATATATAAATTCACGTATATCTTGGGAAATTTTGAATAAAGATTTCTAACTTTTTTCATGTATGCCTAGAGATGTGGCAGAGTGTTTATAAAGTCCCGGACCCATTTTGATGTTTAATAACTCATAAAATAATAAAGATAGATTAAAATTAATAACACAAATGGTTAGATAGACTCAAAAAGTTTCATGAACCTTGTCAATGAACTTCCACGTGTGCCCCCTTCGTCGCACGGAGAATATCGAGTCGATATTCAATTTCACGCCAGGTACCGGTAAGCATGTCGTCATTCACAAAGGCTATTGCGGTTGTAATTCTGGCTTTTAGGTCATCCATATTCGACACTCTCCCCCTGTAAACGTTGTCCTTTGCAAATCCCCAAAAGAAAAAGTCCAGCGGCGTCGTTATATCAGGTGATCTGGCTGACCAAGGAATTGGAACTCCTCTCCCAATCCATCTTCCTGTAAAATAGTCATTCAAAGAACTACGAACAATGGTACCCCGATGAGGTGGTGCACCATCTTGTTGCAAAAAGACATGTGGCTGAAGCTCTTCTAGTTGTGGAAATACGAAGTTTTCCAACATGTCTAAGTATACGACTGATGAGACTGTGTTTTCTGTAAAAAAGAAAGGCCCAATGACTCGGTCGTGCATTAGTCCACACCACACATTAACCTTTGGGGAATCCGTTTGCGATAACATAGCAAAAGTAAACATAACATTGCAATAGTTGCCAAAAACAAAAGAGAGAAAAATGCAATTAATAAGCAGACGATATTTAGAAAAGTACAGATATTTAGACTGGAAAATGAAATTATCTGAAATTAACCACACGCGCAGACGATATTTACAAATGTAAAGATATTCAAACCTGAAAAGAAAAATATATAAGTTATTTCATCAATAAATGCCATAAGTTTGTTTATACCTTCATTATTTTATGAGTTATTAAACATCAAAATGGGTCCGGGACTTTATAAACACCCTGTAGATCTACTTTGATGATATAAAAAGGTTTCGGAAAAAAATCATAAAAATTACTAAAAAATACAAATTCAAAAAATAAATCAGAAAATGTCTGCGAATTTTGTTTGAATTGAACCTAAATTTCGAACTGTGAAAGAAGGAATCAAGTAAGTTTAATAAAAAAGGGATAATAATAAATGTATACAAGATTCAATTAACATTGAAGAGCTAAATTTTTGTATTAACAGTGCGAGTAATGCTCCGGAAATAACGGTATTTCATTTTTGCGCCATTTCGTGTTTCAAAACCAACGGTTTTAATTGATAATTTTTGAATATTTGAGGACAATATGTTGCTAAAAATTATCTACTTCAGTCTTTCAAAAGGGTTGATCAATATTTTCGCAGGAGCTGCCCATTCTACCAAACAAGTAATTGAAATTCCCCAGAAGCAGTGTCTCGCAAGGGTAGAAGGAATCCTCGTGAGTGGAAATTTGTTAAACAGCAAATATATCTCTGCAAAAGATACCATTCCCGGTTGCTACCACATAAAAAGGCCAATGGCAAAATTCCCTATGATCAGGGATGGGAGTGATTCATAAATAAGAAAACTGTTCCATTCGTTGGGGATGCCTGGTACTATTCCTGAGTGAACAATGGGTACGAGCTGAAGCATAATATTTGGATTCTTCCTGAACGGTTACGGTTAACTGGAAGGGAAGGAACCCTCCTGAGCCACGTGCGACAAAGAATATTGTATTTGATTTCAATCTTTCTGCTGTTTTTTTTTAATTTTCCCTCAATTTCCCCATCCCTGCATCAAGGATTTAGCTAAAGGTTGTCGAAAACATCTGGTAGAGATTAGTTGCTTGATTTGCTGGTATATTGGCATCAAAATGCGGTTTTGAAATTGTAAAAGAAGGACTGATAATGCAAGCTAAAATAATCAAATTTAGCTTTTTGCAATTACCTGAGGTTTATCATAACATTTAATAACTGTTTCGTAAGAAGCAGTCTATTCTAATACAAGTGCAATTTATTTATTACGGCTTGATGCTGATGTTCCGTAGTACTTTAAGGAATCATGCCTTTTGAGCATCTAACAATATTTTAAAAATTGATTAAAATGCTAATATTAATAAGTAACATATCGATTTAAAGATAATTTTATATAGAATTTCAAACAGTTTTAAGATTTAAACAAAGAACATTATTGTAAGTGTTATGCGGGAGAAAATGGGAAGAAACTACCTCTTGTAAACTACAACTAATTTTTAAATTAGGTAATATAAAATTTAAAAAATATCAAACATTTTACACTAATCAGTGGATTCTAAACATGGTTCAAGTTACGTAGACTATTAATATCTAATTGGAAATCTTTTGTTTTTAATTAATAATGCACATCGCCTATGCGTAATATTCACATGTTTATTAATGTGATTCGTTGGAATGATGGACCTTACAAAAGACTACGCTTTTTTCTAAGACTTTCTTATTCTACTTTCTTATTGCTTCAACTTTCTTCTTACTTTCTCATAAGGTTCATGGAAATTACAACTTCAGTTAAACTCTACACCTCACTGCTTGCATTCTTTAAAATATCTTTCCATTTCAATATCCTTCAAATGCTTTCAATTGGAATAAAATCTGGCATTTGGACAGGTTATTGTGATTTCTAGATATGACTTAGAAGAAAATCGTCGCCACCCAACCGGTATAGTGGTTAAAGTCGCTGACTGCCGTGCCGAAGGGCCTGGTTTCGAACCCCGGAGACGGCATGGATGTTTGTAAATGTGTAGTGTCTGTACTCTAAATATGCGGCGAGCCGAAAGTCCTCTCGTGTGGTTTGGTGGAAGGCGAGAGGGGTGGGAGACCCTCGGACCCGTCCCCCGGGGGGTGCTGTCCATCAAAATTGGGGACAGAACTGAACCATATCGCCCTGTCACCTGTTAGGTGCTCAAGGTTGTTGCCAACGACAAGCTTATTCTTGCGCTCCTTGCCACGGGGAATTTCGTGGGCTTAGGCTGACTACATCAGACAAGTGAGCATAAGCAAAAATAACAGAAACTCGTCTGTCTACAGGTCGTGCTCGATGGCAGAGTGCATTATTATCTTGAGAGATATAAACAGTACTTTTAACCATGTTTATAATTTAAAAACATTTTTATTTCAAGTACATTAATACACAAAGTGTTCACAAAAGCCTTTACCTGGGTTTTTATTTTTGTAACCTTTGGTCTTAGGCACACACTTCCAATTACAAAACATTTTGAAAAGACTAATATATTCATATTTTGGCATTTTTGAATTTAAAGAGATGAGATCAATTTTGTAAGAATTACGTAATCTAACTTTTTATACGTTTCTCCCATTCTTATGTTTAGGAAATGTTGCCACCCGCTATTAAAAAAAACTGAAAGCTTTCAGATTTTATATTACGCCCAAAAGTGGGTTTTTAGCCCAAAGGCCGTTAGCCCAGAAGGGCTATTAATTTCGTTTTGGCATTTTGCGTTGGTTCACTATAAATGTTGGTTCCCTTTTTAAATTACTGCCACCAAATATTAGAGCCCTGTGTTATATTTAAAGAAATTAAATAATGAAGAATCTGCATATATATATATATATGTTTCTCGCATTGTGATAAAACAACGGTACTTAGAGCCATCCAATTTTGAATAACGTAACTCTTCACCGAATATGGACATCTGGAAGCTCTAATTGGGAACTGGGAATATGTTTTATTATCGATTTCATATTTTGTAACACTTTAACGAATTTTTGATTACGAAACTCAACGATTTCAAAGCGAGGAATGGCAACACTGAACGGGCGAAAAAATTATCTGCAGCGCGCGAGACGTTCTAGCGGAAATTCTAAAGATATGTTCATTTTAAAGTTGTTTTCCGATATTGCTGTTGAATTGAATTTTATGGTTTATTTGCGAAGAATGTGATATTTAATAAAACCCATGAAACGTTAAAAAAGTCCCTTTAGATGTAATGCAAAATCTGAAAGATTTTAGTTTTTTTAAAAATATTTTTTAGCGTTTTGTGTGTTACCTTTATTTACTAAATATCATGTTCTTCGCACTTAAACCACATAAAATTCGATTCAACAGCAATATCACAAACTATTTCAAAACAGAAAATCTTTAGAATTTCCAATAGACACTCTCGCGCGCTGGAGATGAACATTTGTTTTCCGTACAGTATTGCCATTGCTCCCTTTGAAATCCTTTATTAGCTTTGAAAGCGTTGAGTCTGTTAATAAAAAATTCGTTAAAGTTTTACAAAATTTTAAATAGATAACGAAACAAATTTGAAATTCAAAATTCGGGCTACCGAGTGCATTTGTTCGGTTGGAGGACTACGTTATTCAAAATTTGATGGCTCTAGATGCCGTTGTTTTTTCACAATGCGAGAAAAATTCATGCATTCATGCAGATTCTTCGTTATTTAGTTTCTTTAAATAGAATACATGGCTATAATATTTGGTGGCAAAGTTTGAAAAGAGAATCAGCGCAGAAAATGAAACGATGCAAAATGCTGTTTTGAGACTAATAAGTAGCCTTTTGCGCCTAACGCCCGTTTGGGCTAAAGAAAAACCTGGTATTGGTGTGACTCTTGCTAGTCAAAAATTGACCAAGATATCTGATACTATTAGAGTCGGAAATCATATTCAGGGCTCGTATCCATATTGAGGAACTAAAGCTTTGCATTTATACGTATCTAAAAATAAAATATCGTTTAGTAAAATGTTTCTGATGTTTAGAGATGAAGTGACGAGCAGTTCTACGTAGATCATTGAGGAAAATATTAATCGATGTAATTTTTTTCAAAATGAAGATTTTATTCATAGAGTCTTGTGGAATTCGTGTTCTAGAAACACGAGCAGTCTTCAGAGTGCACGTAGCCAATCCGTATTACTATTTTGCATTACGATAGGCCCCGCTTAATATGACCACATCTGTTCTCGACTGGTTTGACAACATTAAACAATAAGAGAAAAATGTCCTTCAAAATATCAGTGGAGTTAAACTAATTTAATTTAAATGCAACCAGAAACATATAAACAGTTTCAAAACAGTTGAATTAGGAAAAGAAGGGTACTTTGGTGTTATCGTA
This sequence comes from Stegodyphus mimosarum, assembly GCA_000611955.2. Lineage (NCBI taxonomy): Eukaryota > Metazoa > Arthropoda > Arachnida > Araneae > Eresidae > Stegodyphus > Stegodyphus mimosarum. The sequence continues at coordinate 286,518 of KK118355.1, read as the reverse complement.
ACCGCCTTGGAAGAAGTCGCCAAACTGCGGCAACCATGCGCATAAGAATTCTTCAGGTAACCATATCGACAACTGTTAAGTTTGAATAACATTGCCATTTTCGTGCATGCTGTTTTGGTTGCATTAGAAGCTCTAAAGCCAAATTGCGATATTTTTGGCCTTCAGCTGCATTTTGAAATATGCGTTTGTGGAATTCTCCTGCAAAAGAAGAAAGTTCTGCGAAATTTTCGCAGGAATATAATATTTTGCCATGAAGGCTGGAATGTTCAGATTCGCATTTGATGATGTATTTTGGCATAAAACGTTTTTGGAAATGCAACGTGAGAAAGTGTAACGAAGACATTGCCATTCGAAGCGGTCGTCTGCCATTTACTACAGCAGTCAGATTTATATACTGCTGGCGTAAAGAATTAATGAGCGTTAAGGAGTAGTTTTTCATTGAGTATTCTTAAAATGATCGCTACGAAATTTCACCTGAAGAAAAGAAAAATAAATCTATTTGTAAATAATTTTATAAATTGTTTTCCGGAATAAATATAGAACTAAATTAAAATACGTTCCTGATAACATGTATGATATGAATTAAACAACTTTCTTCTATTTGAAATTGTCATTCTTTTTTTTTCCCAGAAAATTGCCAAGGAGGTTGCAATAATCAAATTCCGAAAAAACGTTATAATAGCGGATTGCCTGCAGCTGTTACACAGAAGTTCATTTATAAACTGTTCATAATGATTCCAGAAGTAATCTGATTTTGCTGTACTCCTAATTTTAATTAATTAATTAATTTTATCTTTTACAACTAATTTTTCACCTAACCCTTGTCACATGTTTTTCACGAACAGTTATTTATAACTTTTCAGTTTTAAAGCAATAACAGTTTTGTACAGAAACGTATGTTTGAAATAATGTATTAAATTTGGATTGATGTTAATTTTAAAACTGTCATTATTATGGCCAGGATGCACGTTTTCAAAAGGTGCTGCAGAACTCTTGCTTAAAGTTGTATCATTTTAGCAAACATAAAATGCAAAGCTCAGTTTTAATTGTCACGGCATCGTGATCGTTGTATTTATAACCAGTGGTTTATTATGAGTAGTTAAAATAATTTCTTTCTGTATAAGAAACTTCTCTTCGCGATCTTTTTTGAAATGTCCGTCTGGAAATAGAAACGAAAGTTCAGATTTGCAATTATTCATGATTATTAATGCGTTTAATTAATGTGTCACGATTATTAATGTTTTAGTGTGTGTGATTATTAATCTTACTACGCAATAAAAAATATTTTGTAACCCGTAACAAGTGTAATGTAAACTGGAAAATGATAATGTATGGAGAATACAGCTTGCCAGAAGTGGAGGTTATATCTCATATAATATTTAATTGGATAGAAAATTATTATTACACACTGGATAGAAAATTAAAGAGAAGTGGAAGACGACAGAATTGAAAAGCAGAGGAAAGGGCAAAAGAGGGTGTGAGGATCCTCTATGTTAATTAACTAGCAAATATATGTTTTGGATCTGTACTGTCACTTTTTCCTTTTCGTTCTTCGCCAGAATGCAAATTTAGTTCGCGTGTATTTTAGGTGAGGTTTTTAGATTGTAAGATAGAGCCTGTTCTGCCTCTCGTGGCCACATTACTAAGTTGCTGTTTTAGATAAAAGTTCTTGTCTCCTGCCTTACATTATAATTGCCGATAGCTGAATTCCACGCCGGTTAAGTTCTGAGCCAATTTCGCGTTGAATTGATTGAGTAGCTTTCGGCTACTAGTTTACTTGAATTTAAATTTTATATTTGATTTACTGTTTCTTTAAGTTATTTAGCCACAATTGGTGGCGGAATTGTAAGCATAAGTACGCGCCTTCTGTTCTTATTTAGTTTTAATAAAGGGTCCTTGACACCTTTCCAAATTTGAGTTGTTACTTTTGACTTAATGCGGTAAGCCGTTTAACGTCTATCAAGAGTTTAGATGGATGAATGCTAAGTAAACTAAACTCTACAAGAGGAAACGCAGTGCACACTAGAAAAATGAAATGTATTTAGGAAGGAAACCTTTTTGAGGTGTTTGTTGTTTTCACTTCGTGGATTTAATCTCTTGGAAAAATAGTAGGAAATATTGCTACTCGACAGCAATATTCGTTGCAATATTTTTATCTTTCTAGAACGATCTCGTGCACAAGCGATCCAGTTAAGTAAATGCAAAGTTACATCTCGAAAAATTAAATTTTCAGTACTCACGGAAAATCCCGTCGACCACAAGAGACGGCCCCAATCGCGCCAAACCATCGAACCACGTTCCCCTTCGAATTGACACTCGCTTCGCACAAGCGTTAACGTTGCAACGCCATAGCTTCTCAGTTTTTAATTAAAGCGCCATATCGTGGCCATTAACACATTTTTTGAGGTCGGTAAGATTCCATAACTTTGGAAATATTCAACAGCATGCCCTTCTGTAGTAGGCAGGTTCCAAATTTTAATCATTTCTTTTTCAAAAATGCGTGATAGAGGGAGATAAGTAGTCTTTACTCAAGAATAATAACTAACACGTGTAATCAAGGTTACAGCAAACCCAGCCTGTCTGAAGAAGACTTTTCCATTTTTGGCGAAACATCGCGTAGTTTGGCGTCTTTTCTTTAATAGGCAAAAATGGTCGACGGGTTTTTATGTAAGTACCAAACTTTCTTGTTATTAAATAAGTACACAAGTCTCCATATGGCGATGAATTTACGATGAAGTAATGCCACAGTAAATTTATTTCACTACCGTTTGGCTTCTTTTAAAAATCCATTTTAGCTATATCTGAAGTTATATTTGCTATTATTTACCTTTAATTTCTGGAGAAATAATGTCCTGACGAGTAGGGCATTATTTTCATATATAATATAGAAATCTTTATAGCTTAACATAAAATACAGAAGCTGTTTGCACATTGTTTAGACGATTTTCATTTTATTTTTAGAAATATTTTACCTAAACTTTTTGTGTTTTAAATATTTTATTTGACAACCCTCATTCCTTACTATCTTTCTACATCGTAATTTCTATAGGAATAAAGCATTTTTTAGTATCGGAAAAGGTATTTTGTCTCATAGCTCTTGATAAGATTTCCAAAGTCTAGGGAGGGTTGTAAGTCGACCTTTGGACGTTCGCTTTTGAAAAGTCCAAAAGCATAAAAATCCATTTGTGGTACAACAGCAGATTGAGTAGGAATATGAGTTAAGGGTTATAGCCTTGATACCCGATTCTTATTCCATTTTTTCCCAGTAATTTAACAGTATTTTGATGAGTGACTGCTTGCTTTATCTTGAAGCAGTTCTATTGATTGATGGCAGTAAGAGAAGGTACTTCATATTTTAAAATTGGATACAAAATATGTTTCTGATAATATGTGAGTGGATCTGGATATTTTTATCCACTCTCTTTATTTTTAATTTGCCGTTATATGAAAAAACAACAGCAATCCTAAATCTCTTTGAGGAACTTCCTTTAGATTCTTTGAACCATCTTTTAAGATCTTTTTCTCCTCTTCGATGATAACAAATGGACCTCTTTTTATTGCAGTCATTTAAACACATTCAAGATTCCTTTATTGTGACAACATTTTCCCATTTTTATCCGAATAATTGTTTCTCATAGAAAATTCTGTAGCGCGTTCTGTTATCGGCGATTTGTCGCGGAGAAAGACAATGCACATTATGTTTTTTTCACCTTTTTAAGAACTCATATCAGCACTAATCTCTTTGTTTACAGTTGACATTCAGCATTTTAATGATTTTGCAACTGTCCGTTGACTTGGCAGATTTTCATTTAACATTAACAGATCATGCCTTTGCAGCATTCGAAATAATACATTTTTTTCCTTGATACTTCTTTGGAACAATTTTTCCATTTAAAACCAAACTTCGACATTTCCCCCCCCCCCTTTCTTTTTTACTGTAATACATATCGTAGCTTTAGATATCGAAAATCTATGACTTTCGACATCTAAAGCTACGATACACTTTTGTTAAATAACTAGGTACGAATAATTTTCTTCGAAAAGAGCAGAAACACAGCCTTCCATCCACTGCTTCTTTAAAAGCGCCATTTCGCACGAAACAAAGCTGTTAAGTAGCAGACGATAATTTATACTTTTAAAAATATAGCTACGATTAAAAAAAATCCAAGCAGAGGATTTTTTTCATAGAAAGGAAAATTGTCTAAAAAATATGCTAACAGCCTCTATAGCTTCATGATTTAAACTTTAATCTGCATACCAAGATCAGACAGAAATTTCTTTTCAATCTTACGATTTTCATAATTCTTAATATTTGCATTTTTTGAACTTGTTCGAAACTTTATTAATAAACATTTTGAAGTGTCGAAACGTAATATGAAGTTTTTAAATTGCAGTTTCATTTTTTGTTTATTCTAAATGGCGGGCTGTAGAAGTAGATACTTCTAAAAGTTTTTGAAAAAATGCCGATATTTTTAAAGTTACAATGCCATTGTAATATAAAAGCATTTTGCAAATGTACATTGTCTCACAAAAGCGATGGGACACTTGTGCTTTACAAAAGGAAACTGTGGTAAAATAAATTAAAAAAAACATGTAAAAATTTTTCGTGGGTGTGTTTCATACTTAAATTTAGTAACAATTATTACATAACATACATTTTCTCAAAATATTAAAATATTAATTTAATAAAAATACAATTGTTTAGAACGGAGCAAAAAATGGCTCACATAAGTGATGGGACGCTTACTTTTCCACCAAATATTTATCCAAAAATTTTTCTTTTTAAAAGGTTTTAATATTTTATTGGATTTCCTTTTACTTTTAAAACATTATTTAATCTTCTTGGGATGGATTCGAATAATGTTTTTGTGATTTCTGGAGAGATTTTACCCCATTCTTCTTGAAGCATCGATTTTAATTGTTGTTTTGAAGAAATGGTGTGTTTGCGAATTCTTGATTCCAATTCTTGCCAAATATTCTCTATGGGATTTAAGTCTGGAGATTGTGGTGGTGTTTTTATTATTTCAGGACAGTTATACAGCAGCCAGAGTCTAACGTTCAAAGCAGTGTGCTTGGGGTCATTGTCCTGGTAGAATTTAAAATCGTTATGAAGGTTCAATTTTCGTGCTGAAGATTTCAAATTTTGATTTAATATGCCAATATACTTGTACTGATCCATTATACTGTCAATAAAAACAAGATTACCAACTCCAGCGGACGACATACACCCCCATACCATAACTCCTCCTCCACCATGTTTTACTGTTGGCACCAAGTTCTGTTTGCGAAATTTTTCCCTGGGTTTTCTCCACACCAAGATTCTACCGTCAGAACCAAATATATTAAATTTACTCTCATCAGCAAATATAACTTCATTCCAGTAATCAAAATTCTTATTTATGTTGGATTTTGCGAAAGCCAGTCTGAGTTTTCTATTCTTTTCACTTACGAAGAATTTTTTCCTGGCTGCTCTACCGTGATATCCAGTAGATCGAATTACTCTTCTAATAGTCTCAGGATTAAAAATTACTCCATATAATGCTTGTAAATCAGCAGCAACTTTAGGAGCACTCATTCTTGGATTTTTTTTATTATTTCGAACGATAATTCGCTTTATTCCATTGGATAGCTTTGATGGTCGGCCAGGTCTTCTTTTATCCTGAATCATATGATTCTTTTTATATCGTTTAATGATATTGAAAAGTGTTGAATGACTCAAGTTAACTGTTTCAGCAGTTTCTCTAATAGATTTTCCACGTTCAATATTCAAATTAATAACTAATTTTCGAATTTCAGGCAAAGTTTCTTTTCGTTTAGCATTCATGGCTGCACAGAGCTAAAAAACACAAAAATTCCAAAAGAAACCGAAGAGAAATAATGCAGACGATTTTATACATTATTGGCAATTGCTTTTGAGTAAAAATAAAATTCTCAAAAAATACTTTTATTGCTTACTTCAGACGATTTTTGTTGCATAGTCTAATGGTGTCCCATCACTTATGTGAGCCATTTTTTGCTCCGTTCTAAACAATTGTATTTTTATTAAATTAATATTTTAATATTTTGAGAAAATGTATGTTATGTAATAATTGTTACTAAATTTAAGTATGAAACACATCCACAAAAAATTTTTACATGTTTTTTTAATTTATTTTATTACAGTTTCCTTTTGTAAAGCACAAGTGTCCTATCACTTTTGTGAGATACTGTAGGTTCTAATTCTTTTAACTGCCAATTTAAGAAAAGCAAAAAATTCACGCTTCATGACCAAGTTACTAGATTGATTAAGATTTATTTTATACCCAAAAAAGAAAAAATACAGTATGTTCTACTTCGCTGAGAGTTAAGGAAAGCGAAGAGGAAATGATTCCTCAATGTCATCCTTTCGAAGGTTGTTTGTTTTATCTGACTGAAAAATTCGAGGAAGAGAGAGCTATTTTGGTCAATCTCAGAATTAGCTATTGTCTTAGACTATGAGAAAAACAATTGTTATTCCAATTTTCAGAATTTACGAATTTGATAAAATAATCTCTTTTTAAACATCAGAACCTTAAAATCTGAACGACTGATTAGTGGAAGTTACGAATAATTTAATGTTCGGATATACATACAGTCGTTTGATAAAGCTTCTAATTTAAAGAATTCTAAACTAGAATTTAGAGTAAAGGATTTCCAATCTTGTTAACAAATTCCTTCGCTTGAAATAGTTAAACTAAGTAAATTGAGTTTATTTACTGATATTTTCTCAAATTCTGGGCAAAGCATCCACAGATTTATTTCATGACATCTTCAATTCGATTAAATCTAAAACTAGATTTAATTGGATTATGTTTATATTGGTCTTCCTTTCATTGGATTAAAAAGGAGACAAAATCAGTGTTAGATCATAAAAGCCACCAGCAATTTACTTTTCTTGAAATGAGGAATTAAATGTTAATACCGGATTCTAAAGATGTTCTCAGTTCAAGGAAAAATCTTTAAACTAAAGCTGCCGTGACACGTGTAGAGATATTAAGTTTGTTTTGATGTATGAAACATGAAAAATTAACAATGCCCTCTGCAGGACTCGAATCACGGACCTCTAGAATACTTGCAAAGCGTGCTGACCGCTACACCACAGAGGCATGTTAAGAAGGCAGGAGAAATACCTTATACATGTATCTGCAGTGTGCAAAATGATGGATAAGGTTAATTGATCAGTATTTTATTGTCGGGAATTTTATCTATGCTTTTTACTTTAAAAACATTACTTTTCTCTTTCTGAAGCCCAACACCTTTCGCACACATACGTAGATTTTCAAATATTCATGTAACAAATTACGTGTAACTTTTTTATTTATTATTGCACACATTTTTAGTCCAAAGGGGCTTTGTCCCTGAAAGACTATTGTTCTAGTTTTGCGATTTTGTGTCGAAAACATTAAAAGTCTGAATCACTTTTCAAACTGTCACCACAAAATATTGCAGCCCTGTATTATATTTAAAGAAATTAAATAATGAAGAATCTGCATAAATGTATGTATATTTCTCCAAATGTGATAAAACAACGGTACCAAGAGCCATTCAATTTTGAATAACGTAAGTTCGTCAGGACTGAGTGTTCGGTGCATATTCTTGGAAAACATCTTCGTGAACTCCTTAAATCCTGATCTGGAACAGGGAGCTGAATGCAGCTATGTTCTGTGGTAGAACATTGTGATTAAGTGGTAGAAGAACTGCACTTGAAAGGGATTTAAAATCCTCTTTTATTAAATCACAATTATTTACAACCACTTCCCAACTCGGGAGGGATACAGAAAATAGAGACCGCACTTGGGTCTAAAATGAACAATCAAATTTAAAACTAAAGCTAAATAGAAATTGAATCGTTGTCGCTCACAGAGCTATGAACGCGAGGTTGGCCTCTAAACTAAATGGTGCGTAGCAAGATTTAACTAATACTTACGCACTTGGAATTACTTCAATAAGCAGTCACGTAAAAGCGCTATGGCTTAGAATTTAAATGCTAGCTAGTCAGGCGAACGTCGAACAGAGTAACAGTGGTCTGAGACTCAAAGGTCTCTCACACTGAAAGGTTTCTTTCTACCTCTCGTTTAAATAGAACTTGGCTCCACTTCAAATTAGCATAAAGCTGAAACGCGCGCTTATTCTAACGGGAAGTTGAAATGAGAAGGGATAGAAAAAGTTAAATTAAAATAGAACTTTGTTAGTTTAACTAAAACCTTACAAGTTTCCACCCGAATATGCGCATCTGGGAGCGCGAATTTGGATTTTTTTTTATTATCTATTTCATATTTTGAAAACTTTAACGAATTTTTAATGTAGAAGCTCAAACGATTTAAAAGCGAGCCATGGCAGCACTCTACGGGGGGGGAACGTTTTTTTCTAAAGCGCGCGGAAGTGTGTATTGGAAATTCTAAAGATATACTCATTTAAAAATTATTTTGCGATATTGCTGTCGAACTGCATTTTATGGTTTAAGTGCGAAGGACATGATATTTAATAAATAAAGGTAACAGACAAAATGCTAAAAAACGCCCCTTTGGACGTAATTTAAAATCTGAAACCTTTCAGATATTTCTTTTAACTTTTATTTTGTTTAGAAAAGTCGTTCTTTTAAAATATAGATACGGATTTGTTCTTGTAGTAACGTACTGTCGGACATGCAAGTGTAGAACATCTAATGTATTATTTGTAAGGCAATATGTAATACGCTCTGAAATTTCACGTGTTTGTGAAGATCCGGCAAACTGAATGGAAATCTCTCGTCTGCTACGAGGAATTAATTCTGATGTTGATCAGCAGCGCGTGACTAATCAGAGTTCTCTTTAGGTTCTCAAATTACAGATCTGTTTCTTTTGCAAAAAGAATCAGTCGAATGGGATTCTTAATGGGGAAATATATATCAACAAACCGTGAATCAATCACATCTGTAGCTAACAGACAGCGTAATAGAAGAGATTCAATTTCCTGTAGCTCGCAACAACTCAGGAGCTGACCTAGGCACTCCAGGAGACATTGCACTCTTGTTTTAGGGTAGCAAAAGACAGATGAGAAAGCATTCCCCCTACTCTTAGGGGGTTGATGCTTTTACCCTCGCCGCATTCCCCTAATCCCTACTTTACGGACTACTGTTATAAGTCTTCATTTGACCTCTTTGACGTCAATTAACTTGCAGCACGCTCTGCAATTACGATGCTTCATGGCCGCTGACTCAGTATTCCACAAAGACGACCATGGCATGCATCATATGAAATGGCTTTCTGAAAATGATTCTACAGATTTAACCACATATTCTCATTTACAATATTTTCAATTAGAGTTTTCCATTTTATGCCAATGCCTGTTATAAGAAAAGATATAATTTATCATGTTCATAAAATTCTAAATTTTAGTTATGTTATGACATGAGAAGAGAATACGCTAAAAATATAATAGTGCATTTCTAATATACTAATTGCCAACTTTACTGTTTCCTTTTCTTTTTTCTTCCCATATTAGTCCATAAATCGGAAATTGACTGTATTTATGCCGGAGGGGGGGGGGATAAATGAATGGGAAAACTTGAACATAAAAAACTAAAATAAATAAATAAATAAATTAAAAAAATTGAAAATTTTCAGATTTTAAATTACGTCCAAAGGGGCAATTTGCCTAGAAGGACTACTAATTTCGTTTTGGCATTTTGGCATACTAAAAGCTTTTTTTCACTAAATATTATCGCCCTGTATTATACTTAAAGAAATGAAAAATGAATATAACATACTGCATAAATGTATGTTTCTCGCAGGTAGAAAGAGACAGTATTTAAAGGAAATTTTTAGATGGAAGAATCAGAGCTTGTTCCGCCTGTTGAAAGCCACGTTGCTAGTTGATTCTATGGAGAGCAATTTTATCTACAGCGTTACTTTTGCCTCGCCACCAGGCTTGTCCCATTGATATTATGTCTGATCCAGCTTGCGCATTTTCTGTCTGTGTAACCTTTAGGCTAACTTACAGTTATCTCAGTTAAGTTAAATTCTTTACTTTTGATTTAAGCCATAAATACTAGATGGTTCTGAAACCACAAGCAGTGCTTTCTGTTTACTTTTATCTCAGTTAATTCAAAAGGTTCTTTACACCCTTCCCACGTTCTTTTATAAATACATTTTGTAAGATAGTTAAAGGTCAAAAATTGGATATATCTATATACATAAAGAAGAACATCTGTTTGCTTGTTCGCTAATAACTCAGTCACTACTATAGCTATCGTAACCAAACTTTTAGAATTCTTTTCTGGGTCCTGGAAAAGATCGATGTCCACTTTTCCTCGAAAAAAGGAGTAGCTAAAATCAGAGATATTAATTAAAAACTCGGAAAAAGATAATTTTCGCCCTCATTTTTCGTAGTGGCAACAGTCTCGCAAGCTGGAGATGAAAATCTGCTTTACTTCAAAAGTTGTTGCCACTGCTTGCTTTCAAACCCCAGAGTTCGTTAATAAAAATATTCCTAAGTTTCAAGATGAAATAAAAATAGCATTGCCAAACATTATATACATTATTCCCGATTCCAAACATTCGCGGGAAGGCATTTCGATTATTTCCATCTTCGTACGACTTTAACAGCCGAGATATTAATTAAAAACTCTCAAAGCGCTAATTTTCGCGCTCATTTTTTTGAGTGGCAACAGCCTCGCGCGTTGGAGATAAAAAGACTTTATTTTGAAAAGTGTTGCTACTGCTCGCTTTCAAATCGTAGAGTTTGTTAATCCAAAATTTGTAAGTTTTACAAAATCTGTATGTATAAAGAAGAATGTTTGTTTGCGTGTTTGTTTGTTCGCGTCATTTATTTCTGATCAATCCTGATCAAATTTTTGCCACATTTGATCGACTAAAATTGAATTTAGGTGAACTATTGGATGGAACGTGAAAAGAAAGAAAATCATTAAAAACTGCGTGCCATTGTTGCTGATAGAATGAGAGAGAATTAGCTTATTTTTCAATCGAAATTTTTTATGTGGGTTCCATATCGCATCAGACTGAAAAATGTGTCACTATGAATCGTATTTTTTTCATCGTTATTAGAGAAGGATTACAACGGTATCGTTCTCTGTGTTGTTAGATGCATTACTCTCTATCTAACTTAACTGGCAACCGGTAAAATAAATGTATTTCAAATAATATTAATTAGTGAGGTATTTGAAAAAAATCAAATATTTAGGTGGTTAAGGAATGCTTTAGTCCTTTGCAGCTGCTCATGTTGTTCTGCTATAAATGACATGACCCTGAACTAACTGTCTGACAAACGAAGTAAAAATAAATTAAAGAACTTTTGTCTCACACAGTTGACATTATGTGGATAATAAATGCACTGTCCAGCGTACTGTAACAGTCCAAAATATTTGAAAAATTCTACTAAAGATGTCTTTAAAATCAAAATAAGGAGTCTCTATAAAGTAATTTTTAAATGAGTAAAGTAATTTTTAAATGATATGAAGGAGAAAAAATGGCAAAACAAACAACAGTTCAACAAGACATCTATTACACGGATATTAATGATCTTAATAAAATATATTTCAGATTTATTAAGCTGATTATTAAAATTAAGTTAGAAATATTTACGTGCAATCGGAAATTTTAAATAAATTAAATCTATTATGCAAATTAAGGAAATTTTCAAATACATATTTATCTAGGAAACTAGAAAGAGTAAAATAACCTCTGTTACCAACTGCCATCAGTAATCTTTTCAATTCTAAATGACTGAAAAGTAAATTTCATTTATACTTATCAGAAGCTGAAAGTTGTAATATGGAAGTTTGTAAGGTTTTTATAATTGTACATAACTAGTTATTTTATGATTTCGATCTTTACTGTCACTTCTTCGTTCCGTTTCCCTACCAGAATGCAAATTTAGTTTCAGCGTATTTAAGCTGAGGCTGTTCGGATTGTAAGTCAGACCGCGTTTCTGCCTCTCGAGGCCATTGCACTATGTTTCTTTAGCTCAGATAAGATTGTACTCTTCGGTTTTGCATTACAATTGCCGACATTTAAATTATTACTCAGGTGAGAAGTTTTAAGCCAACTTTGCATTTAATCAATTACGTAGCCTTAGGCTACTAGAGTTAGTTTTTAATATTGAATTTGGATGTTACCCAAGTTGCAAGAAATGTGGAGAACTCCGACATCTATGTGTATGGAGAACAGGGAACGCATGATCATTATACTTTCTAATACCATTCAACTGAGGATAATCAGATAAAATTTCCACAAATTGATCACCTGGCATTCCAAATGTTTCTAATTAAACATAATCATAAGTATCCAAAGTTTAAAAAAATTATGCAATGACTTTCTTTCTACGTCCTAGACCTTTGCCAGTTATAAGTTCCTCATGCTGCATAAATTTTATAAACTTTTACATCCTGCGAATATGTTCAAAAGGATTACACTACTACTGTGAACTACTGTCAACTGTAATAACCTGCTACAGCATACAATTTTAAGTATCTTTTTTAAAATTACCCGATTTTTGCAAATCCTTGAGCATTCAGATTCTTACTCATTGTTTCTTAGTGCTATTTTCGAACAATTTGATTCTGTGGAGATCTCTTTAGTATTATTAGCACAGTTCATTATAGCATTGTGTTTCCAGTACTTATTATATTTATCTCAATATGTTTATCTGTATACTACACTCATGTCCATAAATTAAGGATAATTCGGAGTCACGCGGAAATCGAACTCTAAAATAAATATATCACCTGTAAAACGTACACACATCTTCAAGAATCATATGCAAATTTCAGGAAGTAACCAGATGACACCAATAGTACGTCACAATGACGAGAGTGTAAGAGAGTGATATATAAGGAATACAGGCAAAGAAGTAAAACTGTTCGCAGGCGCTTTATAAGAATTTCAGTGCTATAACCGAATAGTTATGACACAAAGGACGCGTTTGGATGATTTTTTACGTGGTAGAATTATCGGCCGTCTGGAATGTGGGCGTACCCAACTGGAAATATCAGACGAACTTGGAATTGCCCGGAGTGTCATCTCCAGGCCTTGGCAACGACTCTAAGATGATGGTAATGTGAGTAGACGTTACAGCACAGGTCGCCCCAGAGTTACAACGCCGAATGAGGACCGGTATTTGGCAGTTACTGCCAAAAGAAACAGGCGGAGCACAGCCTCAGACCTCTCTCGTCAGCTCTCTTCAGCCACTGGTACGCAATTTTAAGTGTCTATATGCTCGTAGACCTGTCAAATGCGTTCCACTTACTGCAACTCACCGTCGCCTGCGGTTAGCCTGGAGTAGAGAGCAGCCATTGTGGACACCGCAACAGTGGGCTTGTGTGATGTTTTCCGACGAGTCCAGGTTTAGCTTGCAGTCTGATTCTCGCCGGACTTTCATATGAAGAGCTCCAGGTATTCGTTACCACCAAGAAAACATCACTGAACGACACCGTTAACGGTGGTGCAGGAGTGCTCGTTTGGGGTGGAATTATTCTGGGTTCCAGAACTGACCTGCATGTTCAAATTGGAACCATGACAAGCCAAATCTATCGGGACGTCATTCTGGAACAACATGTACGTTTGTTTCGGGGCGCCATGGCCGCACAATTTGTGTTTATGGATGACAACGCCCGTCCTCACCGCGCAAACATCGTAAGCGAATGCCTTCAATCGGAGGATATCACCCGTATGGACTGGCCAGCATTCTCACTGGACTTGAATCCAGTAGAGCACGTGCGGGACATGCTTGGCCGACGAGTTGCAGCCCGTCAACCTCCTCCTACATGTCTACCGGAACTTCGGAGAGCATTGCTTTTTGAGTGGTGTAATATCTCCCAAGATCAGATCGATAATTTGATACTCAGCATGCCTAGGCGTTGTAAGGACTGTATTGTATCGTCTAGGAGACATACAATGTAGTAACAATCATACCAATCATGTAATATTGGTTTTTTGTAAATAGGTTTTTTTCGTAATTTGCTCCAGGGAGAAAAAATCGCTATTTTTTTAATAATATCAAACATGTAGCATCTTTTTTGGCTCTTTACCTTTTGTTTAATAAATAAGCTTTACAAATAAGTAAAATTTGTTTTGCTTCTAACTCTTCCTTTGCCTGATTTTGCATTATCCTTAATTTATGGACATGAGTGTAATTATGTTTCTCTATAACTTACTATGTTTATCTGTTTCTTTGTGTATCAAAACAGATGTTCTCAATTTAGTTTGTAAATTTCAAATTGTATTTAAATTTTATTGTAATCTCTTCAGGTCCTAAATCATTATTTTTAATAAATACTGGATGTGGGGTGGACGGGGGATTGCATGATGTACCATAACAGGTAAACTCTAGATCTTTGAAAAACTTCAGTTCCTCATATCCTCTAGGGCCTTTCTTTGTAATTTCTTATAAAGTTTGCAATTTATTGCAAACTTTATCAGAAACTGCACTGCACTTGTTACTTAAGTTCCATCCCCACAAGTGGTAGTTGATTTCTTAACCCGACTTATGTTCAAGCTCAGTTTATAAAAAGGTTTGTTTAAAAACATTCCCAAAACTCTGTCGTTAGGAGAATTCGCTCCCAGTCCGCTAGGTGTTTGGAATTAGTATATGTTGCTAAAGAACGCCAAACTCTATGAGTTCTTGTAGGAAGGTTGTAAATTTTTGGATAATATAAGTTTTTTTTTCTTCATGATTCTCTTTGAAGCATAATAAAATTGTAATATGAACTTGAACATAATTTAATATTTATTCTGTATGCAAAAGCTTTACAGTATCTGAAAGAGGAAGATAGCAATTTCCAATCTCGACTTAATGTCTCATTCGTAAGGACACTTTTACGGAGGACGGGACGCCCGATATACACCGTAGGTTGACAGGCATATGTCCATCGCCCCCCCCTTTGTCTGTTTTTATCAGCTCCACCACAGCCGAGGGAACGGACAAGCCAGTACCAGTACGGTCCCTGTCGAGCCTGATCCCATCCTAGGTACAATACCCGGGTTCTAGTCCTGTGAAGAATAAGGTACAATAGTACCTTGTATTTTGCCCCCGTGGTTGAGACTGTCTAAGTACAGATCCTAGCCAGTACTTCCCAGGAATTCTCCTGAGTCAACCCCCGGGGGGGCATTCGTAAGGACAGCAAACATGTCCTTGTTGATAATTCAAACTGATAGAAGAAAGAGATAGACGAATGAAAAACCTCGCAATTTGTAGTTTTTCGAGCGCACGATAGCCCTAAAATGCATTTAAAATACATTAGGATTTCTTAAATTGCCAACTATATCTGATAAATGCAATATAGTTTGTTCCCTACCAATTAACTTTTGGCTAATGTTCAGTTTTAAATGCAACCATACTTAAAATCCAATTACAGAATACAAATATAACATTAAAAAAATATCATTAGCTTTTTAAACATCCACGTGAACAGCGAATGCCTAGTTAGAAATCTAATAGCAAGCAATATTCATCTTTGTAAGATTTTGTAAATAAATCTGAAGCTAAAAAAATAAAATAAAAATTTGAAAGCTTTCAGATTTTACATTACGCCCAAAGAGGAGTTTTTAACGTTTTGTGTTTACCTTTATTTATTAAATATCATGTTCTTCACCCTTAAAGCATAAAATTCAGTTCAACAGCAATATCGCAAAATAATTTTAAAATAAGCGTACCTTTAGAATTTCCGATACACAGTCGTGCGCGCTGGAGATAAAAACGTTTTTTTTTCGTACAGTGTTGCCATTGCTCGCTTTGGAATCCTTGAGTTTTTTTAATAAAAATTCGTTAAAGTTTTACAAATGGAAAATTGATAATAAGACAAATTTCAAGTTCCAAATTCGGGCTTCCAGGTGCCCATATTCAGTGGAAGATTACATTATTCAAAATTTGATGCTCTAGGTGCCGTTGTTTTATCACAGTGCGAGAAACATACATACATTTATGAAGATTTTTCATTTTTTAAATTTTTTGAAAGATCGATAACATTTAGTGGCAACAATTTGAAAAGTGATACCCCGTTCGAGAAACATACATACATTTATGCAGATTCTTCATTATTTAATTTATTTAAATATAATACAGGGCTCTATTATTTGGTGGCAACAATTTGAAAAGTAAAGGACATTTATAGTGAACCAACGCAAAATGCCAAAACGAAATTAATAGCCCTTCTGGGCTAATAGCCTTTGGGCTATTAATGAAACTTCGATGAAAGCATATTTACACATATTTTATAGATTGCTAATTATTGCTAACTTCTTATGACACATATTCATCTTTACACGTCATCATTTTGGATGCGATATGCACCCCACATTTTTATATAACTTGCGACATCTTTAGACAATGGACGGACAGCGGAGCAGTGGAAGCTAGCAGAGCGAAGGGAAGGCAAGATAGACAGTAGGCATTTAGCAAACTTTAGATACATATAGTCAACTATTTCTTTAACCTAATTGGATGGGAGCCGTCCGCATTGCAACATGACTACACAAGAAAGTAGGAAGCGGATTAATTTTGTAAAGAAACAGTCGAGAAAATTAGCGCAAGCAATTTCTACTTTTAGGATAGACAGGCAAATTAAAATGGAGAACAAAAGGATTGTTTCCAAATTAAAGTTAATAAATTTCTTGCATATTTTGTATCTTGCATATTCCTTTTCTTCAAAGAGAAAAAGACTTAGAGACAAAAAAGCATTTTTAAAAGGAAACGTTACAACGTTAGGGAGGAAAGATAAATAAAATTTTGAAAAATAAAATGTAATAAGGAGTAAAATTTTGATCTAAATCATTTTTTTAAATAATAAAATTTTGTGTATAAATTTTTTATAATAAATACAAATTTTAGAGTTTCTATTGAAATTTGAGTCCAATTTTAAAACGTCTGCAAGTTCATTATTCTCTAAAAATATTAAAAGACGGTTCTAAATTTTTCAGGAAGTAATTGAAAATATTCACAGTTCTTGGAATTCTTGCTGGAATATCATTAATGTAATTTTTGCAGTTCTTGATGCAGAACTGTAATTCTTTGCAGAACTGTAATTCTTTGCAGTTTTTGCAGTCTTTGCAAAAATCGTTGTATTTAATATAAAACCAAAATTTTCTTTTACGTATCTATGAAATTCTATCAAAACTAGTTAATATAGGATAATATATTACTAGTATATTTAATTATTATGAAGCAATCCATATCTTCTTATTGTACTTATTGTAAAGCAATGTAAAATGGACTTAAGAAATTAATAAACATAGAAAAATAACACAGTATAATAGTGAACTTTGTTAAAGAAAAAGGTAGGTCCTAACAAGCAAAAAAGGTTAACTACGTGCTGATGGCTGTGAGATGTTTAAAACGAATAACATATAAAAACATCCGTTCCTTATAAAAGGGAACTAGCTGTTAGCATTGGATAAATAAATCGAAGCTATCAATAACAATTTATGGCTCTCAATATTCGTCTGAGTTGCAAAATTAAAATAACATAAATGTATAAAAATTCAAATTCATATTAAGACTTATATATATAAGTTTGATAGCACAAATTTAGCTGATAAAAATGTAACGTTATCCTAGAATAATAATATCAAAAAATTAAATGTATGTACGTGTAGTAGCACTTTGTACTAAACTATGACTAGAAGAACGTGTCTAGTCAAGCACTGAGGCAATTCATAGACATAGTATACTTAGGAGGACAACGGCTGTACTCTAACGGCTTATATTCTCCCTAAGGAGATGATGCGAGGTACATAACGCACATAATTTAATTCTCGGGTAAGATTACAACAAGATAAACTTTCGTCTTCTAAGAATCTGGTATTCTGGCCAGAGTGTAAGCAGGGCTAGACGTTTTGGCGCCCAGTGCAAACTCTGAAAATTCCAGATTCTGCCACACGGTTCTTTCCAAAATTCTAAAAATTTTGTCGCCTGCAAATTCTGCTGCCCAGTGCAGCCGCACCGATTGCACACGTTCTAGCGCCGGACCTCAGTGGTTTAGTACTTTTCCCCTCCTCACCTCTAGGTTTTGGGGAACGTACGTAACAAATTTCGAATAGAAAGCTCTGGAAAGAAGGAAAGAATAAGATAGGAAAGGGCCAGTCTTTGAGAAAAATTAAATTTCAGAGTAATTTGTTACAATTAGGTTTAGAATCTACATAATCATATTTGCTCAGGGAAGGTTTTTTTTTTTAAACCTTTCACAAAATATCACAGATATATAAATTTTATACACCCATCACTTATTTTGAACGATCACAAGAAATTTCGAAATTTTATAACATAACTAATTTTTATTATTATAATTTTTAACATCTTCTGTAATAGTACTACTGAAATTATGGTAATTATTATTTTGATTATTATTACATTTCTAATTTTCTTATTTTACACAAAACTTGAAGAACCCACAGATTTCTCCAAATACAAAAATATCCATCTGTTGGGCAAATTCCCATTAACTGAGTCATATAAATTCGCCAGTGGTTAAAGGGATGCTCGGCAGCTACTTATAAAGGTTTCCGTTTCTTATATAAGGCAAATGGCCTTTTTTGAACTGCGCTAAACATTCCATCCTCTTAAGAGTAATTTCTTATATTTATGCGAAAATACTGAAAATGTAAAGGTCTGTTTTAATAATGTTGAAAATTATGTGTATGAAAATTCTTGTTTAAATGACCATTTGAAAGAATTATTAAATAATAGCAGTCATATATATATATATATATATATGTATATGTATATATACTAGTATACACTTGCTTATGTACTAACTGTTTAACCTGACACTAATCGCTGATTTTTACACAAACAAAATGAATCCCTACATTACATTATATGTTGATTATAAATAGAAGAACAACGTAATAAAATATACATACTACGGTTTTACTTTTTTATATTACATATTTAATTTGGTGCCATATTTAACTGAGCGCTTTAAACAGCTGCTTACATTCTAGCTCTTTTAACCTGACGCTAATAGCAGATTTTTAAACAGACAAAATGAATCGCTATTATTACATGTGGCGCCACCTATCGGTTCAGAACTGTGACAACGATCTTTCATGTATGTTGAAAGGGTGTATCAATATTCATAAAAAATTGAAATTAGGATTAAATAATTTGCCTAAATGCTTTAAGGGGAGTAAGACTTTTTTGGCTTCAAAAAATCGATTTTTTTAAGTTTGATTTTGAAAAGTAAAGTCAACTGCTTTTCTGATTCCAAAATCGTGTAACATGTTAAGGTTTGGAATATTAAACCAGTGGTTCTCACCCTTTTATGTCCCATGTACCCTGTTCACCATTGCTGGACTATAATTTCCTCTTTTTTCCACAAAGTCGAAATATATATATACTTAATTTACCTTATTTTTTAATGTCTTTTATAAATTAAACAAGAGAAAGTATTGAAAATGTTAACAAATATGAAAACTTGAATAAAAATAATTTTTTAAATTCATAAGCTAAAACTAAACAGGTAAATAAAAGGCTGATAGCATTCTTCCCCTGAAATTGTGAAATTCCTCCCAGGGATATTTTTCCCTGGTTGAGAACCCTTGAAATAGACTCTTGTCAATTAAAATAAAAGATGTAAATTAAGAGAGACCAGTCCCTTTTTTTAAAGACACAGTTTTTAAGAAGTGTTTTTTAAAATAATATTTAACTGAGACTTATGAATATTTTTTCTAATTATTATTCTCTGTTTATGTCAACAGTATTATGCATAAGCATTTCTATTCAGAATTATGTCTATTAGCAACAAAACTACTTTCATGGATATAAATTTAAAAAACCATTAACTTGAACATATCATTCATGGATCTAAGCGTTTAAAAATGGGTCTGTTGGTGTAAAATCGTTGAAAATTTGAGAGGAGGATATAGCCATATCTTTTGAACTTATATTTCGGAAACGAAGAGCTGAAAATATCAAAGGTTAATGCAGATGTACAGTACGCATAAGGGAATTCAAAAGATTGACAAGATTCATTGTTTATAATTGAAACAATGATTCCTAAACTCACACAGAAAACAAGAATTTTTAAAAGATAAAATAAAAGGAAGCGTGAAACGGCACAAGCTGTCATTACAACATCCGTCAGGTTTGCTTTTAAATGACGTAGCAACCGCAGACGCCGTCTGGTGGAAAAAGAGAAAAGAGTTGAGCTTTTCCGGAGTGGCAACATCGAAATGATATTCTGAAGATATTTGCATAGGAGTAATTGAATATTTTATGATGAAATAGTTAATATTTTTTGTACATTTTAAAGTTTAAATAAAATTGTTGACATTGACAAAAATGGTGGTGTTTATTTTGAAAAACCCAGTTTCGTTTCAAGAACAGTTTTTAACTAAAGTTTAATAAAGAGTGGAAAGAAAACTTCCAAAGGAACAGCAACAGTTTCCAAAGCAGTCCATTAGAATGTAAGTGAATATTTTATGTACAGTAGTTATCATAAATTAAGGAAAAATCACAAAAATCGCGATTACTGAAAAAGTTACATGTAGAATTTTATGAAACTTACCCACAATATACAACACATAGTAAGGTATCAAATAACATAAAAAGAAATTACCAGAGAATTATGGTAGTATAGAAATCAGCACATGTATAAAATGAACAAATCGAAGGTGTCAGTTTACTAATAGGAAAAGTACCTTCAATATGGAATATGATCGCCTCGAGAAGCAATACAGCACATACAGGTGACAGGTGAAAGCGGGTCCGGACACCCGGATGGCTTACATAGACTAATCGGGTATTGTCCACATCCCGCAACTAACAGTACGACACCCTCGCCGCCTCACAAGGAACGCGTGGGGAGTTTATTACCATGTTACATATGCTAAAGGAGACCTTTAACTATACATTTTACACATTGCTACATAGATAATAACTAAAATATAGATAATAATTAAATTAAATTTCACAGATAATTATGAATCCTGAAACAGATATCACTAATTCAGATATTATACAGTGCAGTGATATAAATACTAATGCAGATATTATACAGATACATAGATGCTAAATACACTGTTACATACTACACAGATATTACGCAGACATTCAGATACTAAATACATTATTACACATATATTAAATACGAATACACTAATGCAAGACTTTATACAAATACTAAATACAAAACTCCATACTTCACTGGTATAAAGTATTGAAACAGTTACACTACTATAATATAGATACTGTATTATACTGATAAACAGCTACTATATATACTGTTACTTGCTTCACAGATATTAAAAGCGAATGCAGACTCAGATTCTAATTATTAATGCAAGATATTACGCAGACACAGATATACAGAACTAACCCAGATACACAGATACGATAAATCACGAAAGAACGCAGATTTACAAATGCAATAAATGACGAAAGAACGTAGATATACAGATACAGTAAATGACAAAAGAACACAGGTATACAGATGTTAATTACGCTATTACACAGATATAAAATACGAATCACAAATATTAAACTGCACTACATAAACTATCCAGATATTAAACATACTACCCAGATTTTTAATACGAATGAAGACACAGATACTACATACCAATACAAAGACAGCACACAGATACATAGAGCCTAAATACATTACTACATACTACACAGATACAGAATACTGATATGGACATTATACTTTGCATTATGCCGACGTTATGGAGATATACAGACACTGCATAATATACAGGTGGACAAATATATTACAGATGTAGAGATACTGCATAGACAGCATACAATAAATAATCTGCATGACACAGATCCCGCCCTAATGCCTCTAGTTTTTCTATAATACTCCTTAATTTCTTAAGGGAGGTCGGGTGCTTGATGAAGAACCGCTTAAATGGATCATCAGTGTCTGGTAACCGCATGTGCCACGCCTCTGTGAGTGGGCACGTTGTTACGTAATGGTCTGGGGATCCAACCTCGCCGTACACACAGAGGTTAGAGGAAACAAAACCCCTTTTCCAGAAGTATTTCGGAAAAGGACCATGGCCTGTGACGAAACGGGTTATGTAATGTGTTGAAATTAGCGGTCGGTAGAAACTTTGTTGTAAAAATACAGCACGTACAGCGATGTGTGATGCTTTCAATTATGCGGTCTATCAGTTCCATAGGAAGCGAGAGCCATTGCTCTTGCAAAGCAGTTGCAAGCGTGGCAAGGGTCTGCGGGGGCGGATTGAGAGCAATTAGACGTCTCCCTAAAGCATCTTAAACGTGCTCGATAGGATTCAAGTCCGGGGATCGAGCTGGCCACTCCATGCGCATAATTGTTTCTTGTTGAAGATAATCATCTACGATGAGAGCCCTGTGTGGTCTTGCGTTGTCGTCCTGTAACAGGAAAGCATCACCTATTGCCCGGCATGTGCGCGCACATAAGTAAAAAGGATGTCATCTCTATAAACCTCAGCATTCATGGTTCCCCTTGGAAAGAAATGGAGGTCTGTGCGTCCACCCAAAGAGATGCCACCCCAAACACAGACACTGCCTCTTCCGTATGCATCTCTTTCACAGATTTTTGACGGATGATAACGGGTACCAGGTTCTTTCCATAAAAAAATAACGCCTACTATGGCTTTCTAGAGGAAACCTGGACAGAAGAGCCCTCCATTGATCAGGCTGGTCGCCTCGCATACAGACGACCTTCGTGAAGCCTTCTACGCGCAATTGAGGTTGACACCAACCTTCCGGTGGCTGCAGCAAGGGAGGATATAAGAAGAGTCAGAGTAGCGATTCTATTCTTGCGTGAACATAATATCAAATATCAGTCATCAGCGCTCGTCGTAGCAGTTGGCTGTTCTTGGCTGAACCTCCTAGATGCCGAATCTGTCTCTGGAAATTGCCTCCAAAGTCTATGAACCACAGAAGGACTCACATTTAGCCATCTGGCCACTTCTGTTTGTCCTGCCTCTGATCTCCCAATGGCTCTCTATCGTAGTTCTGGAGGCAAATGATGTCTGGAGGTCATTGTTACGAATTGGCTATCTTAGATTTCTGATGTCACTATCACAGTGAAATATGTGGACTTGCTCTCAAACATGGACTTTTATCCTTCTCGGCAGATGATGTATTCCGAGTGCAGCGCCACTAATTTGCGTATTGCAGTTTTACTTATTTATTCTTACTTGGCAACATAATCAAATTTTACATGGTTTGGCTTATTTTTAAGGTAGTTATCGCTATTTCCGTGATTTTTCCTTAATTTATGATAACCAGTGTGTTTATAATATGGAATTGATTTAGTATTTTTATTACATATGCTTTATACTTGAATATATCATTTATATTATTAAACACATAAATTTTAAACATTTTAAACACGTTAAAAGTTGATCAAATTCAAGAACATGATTACGGTGGAACATACTAAAACACCAGAAGAAAATGTATTGATAGAAAATTATTTTCTTTTTTGTTTTTTTTTTTTTTTTTTAACCTCAAAATGAGTTTTCACAGCATTTAGGTACATTTTTCAAAACTTCCGTCCATAAAATTAACCTTAAATTTTATTTCATGATGTTGCTTTCGCAAATGCAATGAGTGAACCTATTTAAATCATTTCTGAGAAATGTATTACTGAGACCCTGATTTTGCTTAAAAATATGCTACATTAAAAAAAAATGAACTACTCTTGAATTAAAATATTTTTCTAAATTTTTGAACTCCACATGTTAGAATAAAAACAAGTTAACTTAAATTTTTGAACATATCTGCAAATATTAATGCAAATTCGAAGTAATTTGAAGCACAAGAACAAATTTTTATGTATACCTAAGTGGGATCATGTATTTGAAACCTGTCATTTCAGGGCCCTGTCATCAAGATTTTTTTCTAAAAAATAGATATTGAGAATAAAAATAAAAATTATACTTCCGCATAGTAATAATGATGTATAATTTCTATACATAAAATACTTTGAATCTGCAATGAGTTTTGTTACGATAACAATAAAGTAAATAAATAGGTTACTAATCTTATATTATTAAGGGATATTTTCAAGTTTTACACTGTCGAAAAGGTGTTAGTCCCCTTAATAATTAGTTTAGATTTTTAAAATTACGTACTTCTGTATTCCCAATATTTTTACAGAATACTTTTTACAATTCTATATTTTCCTATAACATTGTTTTTGCTAATAATGAATGCGGTGGAATTCGAACGCCGCGGTTATGCCTCCTGCGCAACATTCTCGGCGATGAAACGGCTAAACGACTGATAAATATTGGCCATTACTTAAATTTATTCGCTCGCGAGTCGTAATCAGACATTCTCACTTGTATAAAAATTTGATCTTTTTAAAATTGCAATGCATTAATATGAGATTTAAAGAGTAGCAAACTATCTTTTAAAAACATATTGAATGCTCAGAGTCAAAAACTAAATTAAAAAAAAAACTCGAAATATATCCCAAGTTTAAAAAAAAAAAAAAAAAAAAAAAAAAGTTCACTCAAAATGCTATTCAGATTAAGATTTCATTTTCGTATCTTCTTAGCTGGCATCGGGCAAAAATTTCTGGCAAAAATTTCGAATCTCTTCCGCGACTCCATAACATAACACTTCTCACTCCGAGAAAGGGTTGCCAAAATCGAAAAATTTCGCGACAAATAATCATAAATAAGCTAATCATATGTGAACTTATTGTTGAGTCATTTCCATGCTTAATTTCGTTTCTGCAATATTTTTAATTTACCCTGATTGATTAAATATTACTAACTGGCGGAAGTACCCGATACCACTTAAGTTAGATTGAGAGTAATGTACCTAACAACAGAGAGAACAGAGATACCGCTGTAATCCTTTCTCTAATATCGATGCAAAAATTACGATTCACACTCATACATTTTTCAGGCTGATACGATATGGAACCGACATAAAAATTTCGACAGAAAGATAAACTAATTCTCTCTCATTATATCAGCAACAATGGCACGTAGTTTGTAATGATTTTCGTATTTCTAATCAAATGGTCTTAAAAGCTCAAGTTCCATCCAATATTTCACCTATATTCAATTTTAGTCGATTAAATGTGGCAAAACATTTATCATAACTGATCAGAAATCAATAAGGCGAACAAACAAACGAACACACAAACAGACATTACCTCTTTATATAGATAGACTTTGTAAAACTTACAAATTTTTGATTAACAAACTCTACCATTTCGAAACGAGCAATGGCAATATTTTTTGAAATAGAGCATTTTTATCTCCAACACGCGAGACTGTTGCCACTCTTTAAAATGAGTGAGATAATTAGTGTTTTTAAAGTTTTTAATTAATACATCGGCTGATCAAAGTCGTACAAGTCGAAATGTCTTTCGACGAATTTTTTTGGAATCGGGAATAATGTATTTAGTGCTTGGCAATGTTATTTTTATTTCATCGTAAAACCTAGAAATTTTTTTTAACAAACTCTACAATTTGAAAGCCAGCACGGCAACGCTCCTCGAAAAAAAGCAGATTTTTATCTCTAGCGTGCGAGACTGTTGCCACTCTTAAAAAAGAGGGAGAAAATTAGCGTTTTCAAAGTTTTTAGCCTTTTTTTTTAAAGTGGGCGTCGACCTTTTTCAAAACCCACAAAAGAATTGTAGAGAGTTTGATGATGATAGCTATTAGAATAACTAAGTTAATCGCAAACAAACACACAGACATTCTTCTTTACAATATAGATTATCGTTATTTACCTATCGCTAAAATTTATTAATTAGTGAAAGTTCCTGAATTATCACAATTTTTTTAACTTACTGAAATTTACATTACTTCCTCTTACATTTTTCCATTATTGTCAAAACCTTCATAGTTTACTACGAAAATTGTTAACGTTTTACAGTAAACTATTAATTTTAATGATTAAAAAATATACAGAAACATTATACTACAGTAAACAGGTGTCTTACTAACCACCAGCAGTCAAATACAAAAATTGTTCTTGCTGTTGCTGTGCTGAAAGCTGTTCAAGTTAAATTCTGAACACACACTAGTGCAGCTCTAGTGTATATTTCATCTTTTAGAAAGTAAAGATGCCAATCGCGCTGAATCCATTTTTTTTCTTCGCAGGTCCTTAGAATCTTCAAGCACCCTTGCACCATAAGCAAACTCTTTCAAGTTCATCCTGAGACTGCAGAGGAAAAAAGTCCTCTTCTTAGAGTTTGCTGATATCAACGATATCCAAAGCAATATCGCGAGACCCTCACGGGGCTAAAATGAAAAAGGAATGGACGAAAAGCACCTTTCTACGATCTACGGAATATCTAAACATGTCATGTTTGTTCTCCTGGGATTTGAGGGGGGAGGCAGGAAAGAAAGGATGGAATGGCATCATGAAAATTTCCAACACATCTGTTTTTTGAGAAATGCATTCCATAAAACTTTGGTAAATATTTCAATATTTTTTTTACTAGAGTTAATAAAATTTTGAAAAACAGAAGAGAAAAGACGTTGATTTCGTATGCATATTCAGAATGCTTTCTTTTTTTATAGACTTCATTAAAAAAAACAACTTTTGCCAAAATAAACATTAAATTACTTCATTACTGTTTCGAAGCGAGTTTATGTGGATATAGTATATTGTTTCATAAGAAACTAACGTAAAGTTAAATAAAATTTAATAATTCTCTTGCGCCATAGCTGCAAAGAAGGAAATTTGAATTTGACAGATACAAAAACATTATCTCATTCATGTAAAGCTAATTTAAATTTTAAATTATGTAAATTTAATTGTAAACAAATAAAATATTAATATTTCTGCGAAATAATTTGCAATATCATTTAAATCCAGAAAACATATGTAAATCAATTGCAAACATCCAAATGCATGAAAAAGAAACTCACACCAGTTCACTGCGTGTATAGTTCCTGATGCAGAACAGTTATGAGGCGAAGATATAAGAGCCACGTGTCTCCCTCCTAACATAACTTTAGGGTGTCAGCCGATGGATTAAGGCATTTTGGAGGCATTGAAGAAAAAATACAGACGTAAACTTCTTTCATCTCTTGTCCTAGCCATGGAGGAAGGCTGTGATATGATCGACAAACTGAAGAAAATATATATGTTGGATGTTGTTGGATGGATAGCTCCTTCTTGGAGTGAAATCGAGCGTTTCTGGAGAACGTGTAGAGACATTAGGTATTTCGAAGCGAGAGGCATGAAAAATGAGTAACACCTTCGCCGGGAATCGAACCACGGATCTCTCAGTTACGCGTCGAGCGTGCTGACCACTACACCACGAAGGCATGCGAAGAAGGCGGGAGAAATACCTTATATACTGCTCCTTTTAAAGGACGACTGTGGTTTTGAGGACCCAATCGTCAAATCCCGGTGGTGAAGAATCATCATCCACCACCTTTTTAGTTCGGGTGCCAGTGTAGAGACACTAGATTATTAAGAAGCAGGAGAGATTTTGTCACTTTATTTAACCGGTTCCGCCAAACTAAGTTAATGGCACTACAGGGTTAGGAAGTCATCCTAGTCATTGCTATAAATCTGACGGTTAGGCCGCCTTTCTACATTTTACATTAATCTTTAGTTTCTTGAATATAATTATTTTCATTCACTTGTTTCATTATCTCTAAGATGCCCTTGTTGCAGTAATAGTCCGTGAACAGTCTATTCACAGGATATGTGATGTAGTCGGAAGGAAAGAACTGCTGTCGGAGGTGCTCTGTCAGAGGGCAGGAGAGCAGGTAATGTAGTGCGTCCGCGTCTTCCCCGCGGAAACCGCAAGAACAGATGACGTCATGTCTGAGGAATCGTCTGTAATACGCTGGGAATTTCCCGTGGTTGGTACAGGCCTGGAGAAAGAGTCGGTTGCATTTGAGCCTCTTGAGAGTAGGTACTGGGAAGATGTGGTAAGTAAATCTTCTTGTCTCTTCTGCCTGCCATCGTGATGACCATATCTCTTGGAATGTTGTCTTGAGGAGCCTTTTTGCAACTTCTGCGGATAGCGGAACTTCCTTGTCAATTTCTGGTTTAGATGAAAAATGAGCAATGCCTTTGCCGGGAATCGAACTACGGACCTCTTGATTAGGAGTCGAGCGTGCTGACCACTACACCACGAAGGCATACGAAGAAGGCGGGAGGAATACCTTATAAACGTTGCTGGGTCATTCAGGAAACGAACTTCAAGAAAGCAGAGAGGAGACAGAAAACTGTGAAACAGTTGACTTACTTAAGAAAATTCCAAGCTGCGAATAAGTTACAGATGGTGATGGTGAAGACTAGATGGAACAAGATGAAAATTGTGAAATCTTAGGATATACAAAAATAGTTGCACTCATGAAAGACAATGTGGATGAAAATGAAGAGGTCTCAGAAAACCAAGAGATTGAACACAACGGAAAAACTAAAATGATAACCCATGGTGAAGGACTGAAGGCCGCTGAAGGAATGCTCCGTTACATGCATGAGCAAGGTGCATCTGGTATGGACATTTTGTTCGTCCGTCGCCTACGGGATGATGCTGTACGACGACGGAATGAGTATGAGAGACAATCTACCGTCACACGATACTTTTCTACCAAGAATTACTACTAATTTTTCTTCATTTTTGTATATAAGCTATTTTACTTAATTATGTTAGGGTATTTGTTCTTTTTTATTGTACTAGAACATGACATAAAATTAACATCAATTTAATTGCATGGTGTACTTTTCCGTGTCCAATATTGTGCTACAAATGTCTAGAGTAATTTATAGTTAAATATTAAGAGTTCCGAAAACTCAACCCTTATTCCGTAAACCTCGACCTTCGGAAACTCGACAGTCTCTCAGTCCACATTATGTCGAGTTTGCGGTACTCTGCTGTATCTGTATCAGTATCAGTACTAGCATCTGTCATAGGAATCACTTAATCATATTTGATGGAGAAACCGACAAGAACAGTATCATTGATTTTTAAAAAGATGATTAAAGTCAGCGATTTAAATAAGGATTCTATAATTAATTGATTAAAAAAGTACCATTGTGTAGTTTGATAAAAAAATATCGGGCTTTGTATCGTTGATTAGTAGTGAAAAAGATTAGATTAGACCACCAGATGAGCAGCTGCACCGCCTTTAAGACATTCAGCCTTTTATGCTCAACTGAGTAGTAGTGAAAAAGAGAAAAGGCGTGGAATTTTAAACAGAAAAGTATGTACCTAGAGAAGTGTGCAAATTTATAAGCTGATCGCCACCATTCAATGGTCCGCCACTTGATGAAAAACTTTAAAAAGAGATGCCTTTACTAAGTGAGAATATCTGAGCTACATTAAAATAACACACAAGAATAAAAGAATTAAGTTTTAATAATGAAATATTCTTCATAATTAAGGCAATGTGTGGCACTGAAATATTGTTTACAGAACTGGTCAGGTGCTCACAATAAATTTATGTACAAGTTACAAGGATTTGAGAACATTTCAATGGATATTTTTGTTCAAATAGCAAGATAAAAATGACGTTATTTGTATTTAATATGTGAACAAGAAACTGAAATAAAATACTTAGAATACGCATAAAAATTATGAATCTTCAGTTGAATTTTTCCCTTTCATCTTTTAAAATTTCGAATGTCAGGAAACCTTACGTGTCTGAGTCTCAATGAAGTGTTAATTAGGCTTGTGGGTTTATAAACTAAACTCAGTAGTGCAACAGCCCTAGTAGTAG
This sequence comes from Stegodyphus mimosarum, assembly GCA_000611955.2. Lineage (NCBI taxonomy): Eukaryota > Metazoa > Arthropoda > Arachnida > Araneae > Eresidae > Stegodyphus > Stegodyphus mimosarum. The sequence goes on along the minus strand of KK118355.1, from coordinate 256,855 downwards.
CCTTTTTCTGCTTTCTTGACCTTTGGGCCCCGGAAGCGTAATGGCAGACCGCACATTCAGTTGAACAATGTTAAACGAATTACGCACATTGCGCATGCCCAGAAGAGAATTTGGCGGAATTACGACTTTGGCGTCATTTTAAAAGAAGGTAAATATGGTACATGGTTGATGTTCTGTTATCTGGACGTAAACACTTCGGGGTTTTAAAACTTGTTAGATTGTACGTTGCTTCATTACTTAGGTGTAAATATCGATAGCTAACTCCCCAAATTTTGGTTTAAGAAGGATTACAAAACAGGAAACATTACATGATGTTGTTTATAGATTGTACTTCTGAGGAATAAAAGCAATCGATTATTTACCATGCTTTCCATTCATAAATACTTTAACAACTTAAGGAATATATCTAGTTTAAATTACAGAATTAAAGCAAAAGAAATTATTACAAATAACTGATACTAAATGTAATGTTTATGAACAAAATAAACCAAAATGAAATGAAACACAAGCAAGTGCAATAAGCACAAAAAAGTGTCCATAGTATTGCAATCGTAAAGAGTCGCTAAGGCCTACATGCCGAACAGGCTTGTGTAGGGTTGTTTATTTTTATTCGCCAGTATTTTCTCCCACGCCAACGGTACACTATTGAGCATGCGCAGTAAGCGAAATTCGTTAACATTGATCAACTCAATGTACGGTTTGCCATTACGCGCCCCCGAAATGCATCCGCATATGCCCTGGACAAGTGGTCAGCTTGTCGTAGGACCTCGGTGTTTAGTCCCTAAACGAACTTTGTACTCATTTTATCGACCCACTTAAGAGCTGAAAGGCTGAGTCAACCTTACCAGACAGGGGATCGAACCCCGAACCTGTAGTGCAGCTGCACGACGCGCTAGTTACTTCGCCACCGGGCGGTCTGTGAGTGTATAATACATTTTAATAACAGATCAATGTACCTGCAAGTATGCTTATTTGTACTGAATTAAGTTAAAATTACGAAAACTAATCGATTTAGAAACAAAAAGCTAATTTATATTAAAAATAATTAAATCAGAAAGATCCATATTAAAAAACTGCTTTTTTAATGATTTTTATAAAAAACCCAGCTGACAAAAAAATCGAAAATGAAAAAGTATTTTTGCACATTTATAGATATTGTATGGCATCAAATATTAAAAACCTGTATCTGTATGTGCTGTATACATACACGAGATATTCAAATTATTAAAAACTATCGCTCTTTCTAGGTTACGCTTTTACATGCGACAGGTTATGGAGTTTTGAGTAATTTTAAGTAACATTTTATATAGTTAATTTACGTGTCCTTGGCGACTAGAACTTTTATGGCAGTGTCTAGCGACTATTAGCTGGTCTCCTTACAAGTATACAAGTCCAAAGAAGGGTTAAAGTACACTTTTATTCACCCAAAGAAATGTTTACAATCGGCCCCTTCTCGAGCTTACAGGAAAGCCTCCACTTGAGTTTTAACTTAAATTAAGAAAATAAGAAACGAAACTAATTCTAACTAGCTAAACTTTAGCCGAAGCTGTACAAAGATAGCTAACCGAGCTGGTCTATAATTAAACCTCACCGGGAAATTCTAACAGTCACGTAAGACTACGGCCGTTCGTAGTAAAATAGGCTTAAAGTAACGACGTGGTTCGAAGGCAGAACCCGCTCTACTACGAAGTTCTGAGCTCTTCTACGGAAGTGACTGAACTTCCCCATTAAATAATGGTTCTACTTCATTTCCGTAAAACACGATTCTGAAATCTCATTCTGGTAGGGAATTGTAGGTGGAAAACAAGAATTTAACGGAAAAGATTAACGGAAAAACTAACTATTATAAAATTAAAATAATCCCTACAAGTTAATTTTATTTTGGAAGCGACCTTTCCTATAGACTCTCATTTTCAACCCACGATTTCTTGCCCAAATGAGATTTTAGTTTTGCGCAATATACGAAATAAGCTACTATTACTTAAGTGGCGTCTGAGTTACTTCAGACAGGGCGTGTTTAGAGCCTGTTGAGAGCGTGTTTTGCCTTTCTGCCACGCAGTTTGGCTTGCTGTTGTACGGGCGTGCATGTAATTGCCGGTTAATCTTCGTCGATGGTAGCCAACAGCCAACTGCACATTAAATACCTCTGTGCACCTTCGGCTGATTTATTCAACTTAGGATTAGTTTTAACTTTATATTTTCCATTTTGAGTTTCCGCCAAAAGTATTGGCGAGGCCCTGTATGCACCTGGAGTGCTATCTGTTCATATTATTCTTGACTTGAAATAAAAGGGTCATTTTACCCTTCGTTTGTGTTGTTCCTGATAGACAATGAACTTAGCGAATAGTCTCTTCAAAGTTTAAGATAAGATCTAGTCTCCAAATAACTTTAATTTAGCTGGTATCTTACGAAGTATTTAAAGCACTCTCAAGAGCTGAGGAAAAATCAAAGACGCACTTAATGGAAAATGTGCAGGTAAGTAGAACTGGGGAACTTAAACGTTCGTTGTTCAAAGGAATTATACTGCATTTTATGAAACTACGAAGGTTGTTGTATTTTATGAAAAAGCTAGGATTCCTTATTCGTACAACAAAAGTGAAAAAAAAATAATTTGCTAAGCTAAGTGATCCAAGAGGATTTGAGAATACGTCTTTTTCAAACAAACTGATTTCAAATCCCTAACCTGTATGAAAAAACTTAGGTTCCTAAATTTTAAATTCATTGAAATTTACCAATAAATGGCCCACTAATAATACGCATTAAAGACAATTCACTTTTTTAATGCATTTTAAATGCATTTTTTTTTTAAAATTCATGAAATAACCATGAAGATTCCAAATTCGATTCCTAGAAACCCACAGGCAAAATTCCAGACGGATAAAAATAACAGATTATAAAGCTCCGAGAAAAGAGGATAATTTTCAGAGAAATTTTCAATTAGATACCATGCGAGGAAATAGCATTAAACACAAACAAAATAATTTCTAACTGCATTTCTCTCTTTCCACTTAGATTTCCGCTTTTCATAAATACATTAAGCTGAAAACGAAAAGGATTAGGAATTGAATTCCGATCGGAGATATGAAGGTGGTTTAGCCATGGGAATTAAATTTAAATGGTTTTCGAAACATAGACAAAGTGCTTTAGATTATGGAATTTTAAATAAATGTTTTAAAACGATGGATAAAATTCTAAAAGCTCAGTTTTTAGGTCTTCCAGATATGTTTCTAATTTTTTATAGTTCTAGAGCTAAATTAATAAACTGAATCGTTAGAAATCATATTAAGAATTTTTAAAATGTGTTTTATTAAAGCCTGGTAAAATCTATATGCAACAGGTAATTTCCGTAAATAATGAATTGCTGGTCGCCTAACCAGGATTGTAGTTAGTGACTCTGAATTTTGTAACGAAGAACCTAGCTTCGAATCTCGCAGAAGGCGTGGATGTTTGTAAATGTATAGTATTTGTGCACCATGGGGACACTCGAAATGCGTGGCGAGCCGAAATTCCTCTGGAGAGGTTTGTGGTTGGGGAAGAGGACTAGGAGGCCCTCGACCCCGTCCCCCTAGGGTGCTCTCCTTCAAACGTGGAGACGGAACTGAGCAAAGGTGTACTGTCACCTGTATTGTGCATAAGGCTTTTGCCAACAACAGACGCAATCTTGTTTCCTCCCCACCATGAATTACACCATTGAAGAAACATATACTTACGTAAAAACCCGTCGACCATTTTTGCCTATTAAAGAAAAGACGCCAAACTATGCGATTTTTCTCCAAAACTGGAAAAGTCTCCTTCAAACAGGTTAGGTTTGGTGTAACCTTGATTACACGTGTTAGTTATTATTCTTGAGCAAAGACTCCTTTTTTTCCCTCTATCACGCATATTCGATAAACAAAAGATTAAAATTTGGGACCTGATTACTACAGAAGAGCATGCTGTTGAATATTTCAAAAGTTATGGAATCTTACCGGCCTAAAATAATTTGTTAAGGGCCACGATATGACGATATTATGGAAAAAATAATGAAAATTTTTAATGAAAAATTAAGTATAAATAAATGATAATGTCATAAATTTCAAAGAAAAATAAGAATAGAACTTTTTTTCTTGTATTTAGTAAACGGGATTTTTTGGTTTGGCGCGATTGGCGCCGTCTCTTGTGGTCGACAGGATTTTCCGTAAGTACCAAGAAACACGACGAATAGAATGACTTGTTAATACTGTAAAAGATTCTTTCTGAATTAGACTGTGCAATGATCTTTCAGTCCTTCTATTTAAACAAGTAGCAATTTGGGCAATATATTCAGTTTTGAATAACTAGTAGTGCTATAACAGCTTAAAATCAAAGGTAATTAATTTATGAAATAAAAAATAATCAGTAGTACTTGCCTGATTTCTTACCTTATCTCATCTTATCACGAGAAGTCAGTACCATTTTATGTTTTTCTCTCCATCTCTGAGTTCCTCATTATATTCCTCATAGATTTTGGGGCTGTTTCAACCTCAGGAGGTATAGTCAAAGAAATCTCTCCTACCATCTCGACATTAATTAGTCGCTCTACAGAGCATTTGCTTCATGAGAGGCTGGCTGTATTACTGTCTCCAAGAATATGTCTCCAGCATGAAGGATTTGTCAACTATCTATTTCTCGAACACTATTGCGTGCAAATGTTCCCATTAATGTTGTCTTTTAATTAATCCTGAAACTCTAGCTGAATCACTAAGAAATGAGACAAGAAAGACGTTTTAAACGAAGGATTATTATCGCTTTAAGCGGAGCTACACGACTTTTAGCATTCACTAAGTGGACTCCTAATGTCGCTTCATACACGGAAGTATGCTGCATAAGTATGCTTGCTGGCATCGCAAAATGTATGAAAGTTGTGTCGTGGTATGTCCATCATTGTTAATATTCAAATACCGTGGTACATGAAACTAAAAAAGCTCGAATAACTGCTTTAGCCAAATTTTAAGCTACTTACCTAAAATTAATGGCAGTTCATCTCATTTTAAGTTTAGAATACAGGTTTCTTGTAAAATTAATTTAGCTATTAGTGCTACGCTACGATGCAGATTCTAGTATTGCCACCTAACAAAATCATGATATTCTCTCCATAAATTAAAAAAGAAGATTATTTCTATGCCAATGGAGGTTTTCTTTTGTATAATTATTAACCCGAAGCAGCGTTAGCTCCACAAGGGCTATTAATTTCGTTTCGGCATTCTGCGTCGATTCACTATAAACGGCGAATCACTTTTGAAATTGTTGCCATCATGATCGCCCTGTATTATATTTAAAGAAATTAAATAATGAAGAATCTGCACAAATGTATGTATGTTTCTCTCATTGTGATAAAACAACGGTACCTAGAGCCATCCAATTTTGAATAACGTACGTTTCCATCCGAATATGGGCATCTGGAAGCCAAAATTTGGAGTTTGTTTTATTACCTATTTGATATTTTGTAAAACATTTATGAGTTTTTTTTTTATCAAGAAACTCAACGATTTCAAAGCGAGCAATGGCAACATTGTACGGGGAAAAAACATTTTCATCTGCAGCGCGCGAGACTGCATATCGAAAATTCTAAAGATATACTCTTTTAAATAATAAAATTAAATAATAATTGCTGTTGGATTGAATTTCATGGTTTAAGTGAGAAGAATCTAATATTTAATAAATAAAGGTAACACACGAAACCTTAAAAAAACGCTCCTTTGGGCGTAATATGAAATCAGATTTATTTTTGATATTATGATTTTAAAGTAATAACAGTGTATGTAAATATTATTACATATTTTCAGCATTTTCAGGCATGTGAATTGTTTGTGTGTAAAGGATTTCGATATCATATGTAAGAAAATTATAAATTAAAATTTATTTGTAAAATATTGCATAATGAAACATTTCATGTTACAGAAATATTCGATACTCATGTATTTTATTCCGAAAAATATTCTATTCTGAAAATAGAGGATAGTGGAAGAAAAATGTTGGATGATGTAATGTATTTCACTCATAAATATATATGCAACTAGCGTGAAGATCTATAATTAACGTCCAATACAATTTCCAATAATGAATTTCATTATATATAACTACATATTACTAAATTAGATTTAGTCGATAAAAACTGCTAAATTTAAGAAAATAAAAATGATCTAATTGGTTTATGCAATTTAATGTGGATATGAGGCTAATACTTTGAATGGCATATGTATCAGTGGTTCTCAATTGTTTTTTTCCCATTGCTAGAAGATAATTCCCTTCCTTCTCTCCCAAACTCGAAAAACAGATATACACTTACTTTGCTTTAGATTATATTTTAATATGTTTTTATAAATTAAACAAGAAAAGTATAGAAAATGTTAATAAATTCGAAAACTTGAACAAAAGTAGCTTTTTACGTTCATAAACTAAAACTAAATAATTAACAAATAAATAAAAGGCTGATCGAATTCCCCCGATTGATATATATATGATACATTATACTTGTTTTATATATGATAAAGAATCTTCTTTTACATATTCGCAGATAAATATTCTGCATCTAAATAAAATACTCGGAGAGGGGGAACTTTCTTGGGAAACATTTATATGTGTATTTTTATATGCTGAATTACAACTGATTTTTATTTTATCATCATAGCTTTTTGTTGTCTTTTTCAAAGTTTCTACTTATTTTATCAATATTTTAAATTAAAGGAGCTTCTTTGATTTGAAAATCATCTAACTATGAACTATCACTTTGAAATTAATAACAGATTTTGCATGTAAAATAAACGGTTCTAGGGTTTTGATGTAAAAAGAAAGAAATTAATAATAACGTTTTCAAATTTTCCATTAATTCCTTCCTTTAAAAATTAACATGATTTTCTAAACAGTTACCTTTCTTTATAGAGACGTGATTTGTCTCTTAAAATCATAACACTGTATAATCATATTACGTAGTTCCTCACTCACAAACACATTGTTTTCACTAAAAAAATCAACTTATCATCAAAATACTGCGTCCTGTCGATTGTATCATTCCTTGTATCTATGCAAAATATTTCGTGTAGTCAGCTTAATTTTTTTAATAATGATCATTAAAGCTGACAATTGAAAAAAGTATTGGGCTTCAAATAGGCTGTCTACGTAATCAAGATTTGCTGTCTTGACTAATGAATCATGTGCTGGACATTATTTTTAAACTGATTTTCATTACCTTCATTTAGAATTTACTATGGCTAAGAAGCAGCATCTTAAGAAGGAATAATACTATCTTTGAAATCTAATCTTTGAAAATTATACACCAGATTGGGAAAAGGGAATGTGACAAAAAACTGGTTAATTGTAACACACGATTCTTTGCATACAGTACTTTATTTTACATACAGTTTCAAAAAGCTTTTTCATTTGTAAATATGTAAAAACTATTTCAGTGAGCAATCTGAATGAAAATTATTTATTCTAATACCCACAATATACAATGTACACTCATGTCCAAAATTATGTTTACATGCATAAATTCACCGATTTCTCAGAGACTATGACTTATAATTTAATGAATTTTCGTGGAATCATACATAACATGATGACACATAAATGCAAAAGAAAAAATTGAAGATCACCTCATATGATATAAAATTGTAGCATGAAACAATAAAAATGGTAATAAAGTGTGACAAAGAGAGTTAAGAAAAAAAGGAATGATTCAGAAAAAGAATTAAGTCTTACGAATTTAATATGGAATATGATCTCCCCTGACTTGTACACACATATCACAACGTGTTTTAAGGCTGGAAATAACGTTGTTAACCACAGTTTGGGGAATTAATCTCCACTCTTCCAGCAATGCCGTCTTCAGAGCATTTACATCTCTAGGAGGAGGATGTATACGTGCAATTGCTCTTCCAAGGTAGTCCCATAAGTTCTCTATCGGGTTAAGGTCAGGAGAGTTTGGTGGCCAAGGTATTCGCTTAATGTCTTCACTTTCAAGGAATTCATCAACGAGGTTTGCTCGATGTGGACGGGCATTATCATCCATAAATAAAAAGTCAGGTCCATATGCACCCCTGAAAAGTCTTACATAAGGATCTAAGACCTCATCCCGATATATCTGGCCTGTCACAGATCCGCTGCTGAACACGTGTAGGGGCGTACGTCCATCGATCATTATTCCACCCCATACCATCACACCTCCACTACCGAAACGGTCACGTTCCACAATGTTCGAGGGATCATTTCGTGTTCCTGACTCCCTCCAGATGTAAACACGTTTAGAATCACCAGTTAAACTAAACCGCGACTCATCAGTAAAGAGAACATGGGACCATTGATGTTCAGTCCAGTTTTGATGTTCTTTACACCAATTAAAGCGATCCCTCTTTTTCTGTGAAGACAGTAAAACACATACCCTTGGCTTTCTGGCATAAAGGCCTTTTTCATTAAGCCTTCTGTATATTGTTTGCCGTGATGCAACAGTTCCAGTGGCGGCTGCAAGCTCTGAACTTAACTGGCGAGCAGTAGCCTTTCTGTTACGACGGGCAGTTAATGCCAGATACCGATCTTCAGAAGCAGTTGTCATTCGTTTCCGACCTTGTCCAGGCCTCCTTACAACACTTCCATCATTTTGAAACTGTTTCCATAGCTTAGAGACTGTCTGTCTTGAAATATTCAGACATGTGGCTGTTTCCATGATTGACTGCCCTGCTTCTAAACGGCCGATAATTCGCCACTTTACAGATTCTTCCAAATGATACTTCGAAGCCATAACAAACCGCTTTGAGTCCCTACACACTGAAATCAAACGCTATGTTGCAGAAATTCACTCAAATATTCAGTTTGCGCAAAGCGCTTGATTCACCCTTGGATGACGTAACGCCTAGATTTGCATATCACAAACCGTTTGATTACTTTTGATTTGATAATGCTAATTAGGCTTGGTTTTCACACATTCCCTGAAAATACGGATCACATTGATTCGATATTTCATTGAATATCATCATTTTTGGGTATGTAAAGATAATTTTGGACATGAGTGTATTTTTATTTGAAATAGGGAATTTACTTTTATCGGAACAGTCTAGAAACTCCAGGAGGAAAATAAATAAAATAAAATAAAAAATAAGTAACGTTCGTAGATTATTTTAAATCTTCTCTTTCTTTTCAAATAGTCAAAATTGTGTTGCCTGTAAGAGCGCAATCCTTCTCCTAGGATATTCAAAGCATGGCTCCTATATAAAGAAAAATTCACATTCTTTAGAAGTTTCATGATAATATATTCTAAATTTGTTATGCAGCATTTCAATTCAGAATGCCATCATAATAATTACACTTGCAAATGCATTTGCATATTTTGAAAATCATTTAAACCTTTTCAAAAAATTAAATAATTAATCTGCAGATAAGATTCACCCGATTTTGAAGCAAAAGCAGTTCAGATTTAAAACATTCACTTTGAAAAAAACGATTTCACTTTTGTTAGATATCTACTACATTTATTTATAAAATACAATAAACCTGTGAAGTAATTTTAGTAATGATCACATTTTTTTTGGCTCTAATATCTATAGAAAATTAGATGCATTAAGGCAGCGTCTCTTAATCTGTGGCCCCTACAGTTTGCCCTAATGGTCCTCCTAGGTTTCTAAGAAAAGACAAAAAACAAATTCAGCTAAAAATATCAGAGTTTAGGAACTACGTTTGAGAATCATCTATCACTTTTCTCCCAAGACAGTCATTTTATAAAATTTATAATTGATTACCTTACCTACAGAATTCTTATTTCGGTGTTAGCAACAAAAGAGGGATATAAAGAACTATGAATGTGGTACTTCTTGCTATCGTAGGAAAATTTACATTTTTCCCTGGCGTAAATTTCAACGCTATGTGTGTGTATCCAAGAATGTGTGTGTGCGTGAGAAGACTTGTGCGCCCTCCCGACATCCTGGTTATTGATGTGGCCAGTGGTCGTGATTCTCTACAGCGTGGTAGGGCGATCTGATGTATGGAATCCTGACATGGAAAGGAGCTATCGAAGATTATAATGAAACAGAAACCTAGCCGAATGTCCAAGATAGCATTTATATGAAGTACCGCTTGGCGTTGTTGCAGCCAAGTATCTAAAGACATACCAATCAAGATAATCACCTATTATCCAACTCCCATCTCCTTCATATTATGCTCATTCCTCCCATGTCATAGGTGGATATATTCCGTTTATCGATTTTGTTATGCTCAAGAAAAGCACCCATTAAAGTTTAACGTACAGCACGTAGTCTCTTTTGGTAAGGCCCCCAAGTTTCACACTGCACCAAAACTCTCAACGGCACTCCAAATTAAATTCAGCACATCCAAACATAGAACAGCTATGCAAGAATAAACACCCTTCCATTTCATTAAAGGCTCGAATTGTTAGAAACGAATATAAATTTTCTTTTGATAATTTAATTACTTAATATCAATATAAAATGTAATGAGTTTTAATTGTGTATTAAACATATACAGTAATAATTTCTAATACAGTACTAAGATTTAGACTTGTCCAGACTTTCTTATCTTATCTTATCTAATCATTATATCTTATCTCGTTCATTTGCGCTTTTGCAGCTGAGGATGATGGTTCGGTCATCCAAAGCATCCAAACTAGTCCAAAAAATCATCCAAACTAGTCTTGTGAAAATTTGAAAATATAATGCTGATTTTTGTTATTTGACTTCTAAATTACTATTTATTCGGCGTGTTATTGTAGCTTAATATACAGTACTAGTAGTAACATATGCTAAAAATAGTGCTTTCGAAGGGGTAAGGTGGTTCACAAAACATTATTATAATCTATAAACGTAATTTTTACCTGAAAAAAGCTTGAGAAATTCTGTATTAAGAAACATGAAGTAAATTTACGTATATATTATTAATCGCAGTTGCAATGCCTAGTCATATAATCTGAAACAGGAAAATTAAATTATGACTAATACTGGTAAGTTCAGCTGTCTGCTTTGTAAGCTTGGTGATCAACATTAAAGAAATTCTTAGAAAGTGTTGAATCAGGTCAACAATATTTTCCCAACATAACATGAATTTATATTTAACAGTATTTAATATTTAGATGCTCACTAGTAAAATATACAAAGTTTTGAAACTCATGTATAAGGAAAATACAATATCAATGAACAGTGATGTGGGATAAAGCCAATACAGTATCAGTGAAAATCGCTTAATGCAGAATCTTAATGCACTTAAGAATAAAATTTGCATTAAGCTTACTTTACTACACAAAATGTATAGCTTTTCTATACGAAAATTTATATTATAAGTACGAGAATGTATGCTACACTAATATTTTACTTATCAATAATCTCAATAAAAGATACATTAATATTTTACTTTTCAATAATGCATTAAATATTTTACTTTTCAATCCCAGTATAAAGAAAAAATTTAATATTATGTTTCATCTTATTGTTCTTTTGATATACAAATTCTTTTTCATAACGTTCATAGTAAGTTAACATAGTACAGTCAAGTACCGAAAATCCGCCGACCTGAAATCCGCATTGCCTGTCAAAATATAAACATTGAATTTATAGGTTCCAGTAACCGCAGAATGGAGAATGAAATACCCAAGAAAAAATATTTATCCAATAATGACGTCATAATTACCGAATAATAATGATTCTGTGTTAGTGGCAGAAAAAAAATCTTAGCTCAGAAGAGGTTTTTAGTATGGATGATGTGTTCAGATGAACCAACACTGGCATATCAGATAACCGATGATGAAATCATTGGCTCTGTTTAGAATTCGCCACAGCAAGAAAACGATTCTGACACCGACACAGATAATGAATTTGATAGGATTGAGAAAAACATGATGAAAAATAAGTAAAATATTTAGAACAACAAAGCTGTGTCACGGACCATGAGATTATGACCATGTGCAATTTACAAAAAAAAAAAAGCTTACTCTGGAGCACCTAAAGTTTAAAAACAAACTTCTATCAGAAAAATGTTTGAAACATGTAAAAAAATTAAATATTTTATACTTCTTACCTCATTTTTATAAGTCTTTATTGTATATGTCCTTAATGCTTTAAAATATTCTTGTAATCACTAATATGAATGAGTAATATATATAATAATTTAGCGCATTAATATAATACATGGTTATCACTGAGTCTTTTTATGACGCTAAATGGTATCCCAACGAATTCGGGGTAAGATAAACTGATGGTTGGTCATCTCCACCTCTTCACTGGATTGATGCTTTTTTGAATGCTGTGATGCTTTTTTTTTGAAGAAAAAGCATCACAGAATGATGCTTTTTTTCAAGCAAATAATACCCCAACCCATCGGTTGTACATTGCACAAGACTGGTTCAACGAACTTAAAAATTAGATTAGAATACTAAACTGGCCTCCAAGGTTTACAGATATGAATTCTGCTGAGTATCTATGAGATGAACTGCAACAATCCCTTCATTCTATGGCCTCACCAACGTACTGATGGATAACAGTTTTACCATCAAGTTTTCAGCATTTTCTCAAATCCCCTATAAAAGTGTATTGGTGCCGTTATTTCCGATAAATATAGAGTAACGCTATGTTAAGAAATATGTATTTGTTTGTATAATAAGTGTATGCAGCAGTCTGGGGAAGCAGCGAAATTTCATACCTTGAGCTTTCCAGAAATAAGTAAGAAACTTTATGAGTTTAACTGAGTGTCATGAAATATGGCATCAGTTCCATAATTTATTTGTCATGTGGCATAAAAAGGTTTCATGGGCTTCTGAATAATCATGTATAATAATACTAGGTTCAAGGCCAGCGCTAGGCTTTTCGCTACCTGGTGCAATCTTTACGAATCCTAAATTCTACCGCCCAATACCTATCTAAACCTAAAAGTTTTGCAGCCCCTAAATTCTACACCCAGTGTCACTACATCCGGTGTTACTACACCCATGTGCCTCAGCCTTGTTGACGGCTCTGGCTACATGTAAAAAAAGCAAAACTTCCATATAGCTTCATTAAAACAACAACGATGAAAATTTAAGGTGTTCCGCTTTATCCTTACCATTTCGAGTAATTTTAAGTTATGCTACCCGTAATCCATTAATTTAATCAAATGCATTACCCTTGTTCTAAATTTGCAAGCTGTTGCCATTCAGATATTTATTGAATAATTCAAATCACATCAATAAAAACTAAGTAATTTTAAAACAAATACTCGATGTTGAATAATAATATCCATGTATATATTATTTTATAATATATAAAAGATATTTTTAACATTATGAGCCATGTATCATCACAATTAAAGTTTTATTTTAGCTCAGGAAGTTTGATATTTTTTTCCTAACTGCGTTAACCTTATAATTCATGTATATGCTACTTAGAAAAATGCGTAAACGTTTGGTATTTTCATTTGCATCCTGATGCGTAAACCGTAGATGAAAAGCTAAGGAAAGAAATTATGTCTCTGATCTAACTATCTCTGAACTTTTTGCATAATAATATAGTGATCGCTGACTACCAATATACTGAAGAATTATTTACGATTATTAAATTTGAAGAATATTTCTGTTCAAACATTTGTAAGCCGCGGAGGTTTTCTTTCAAATTTTGAAGATCATAAAAATCTTTAAAATTCCCGATAAAAATATCAAACTGAATACCAAAAGCGATTACATTTACAGAAAATCCGGCGAGCTTAAATATTTCTTTAACTTTGTCAATAAGAATCAAACGTTTATCCTCGGGGAAAAATATTAGACAATTTAAAAACTTGTTTTAAATCATCATCTTTAATATGCCTGCCATGCCCATAAGGCTTTCAGTCTCCGTTTCACCCATATTCCATCTCGAGTGGGAAGTATAAACAGCAATCTGGCAACAGAACGTTTTCCTGCTATATTCTTTCTCTCCTCCACAATATATCCCGGAACGCAAGAGTACTCTCCTGCCTCCTCAACTCCGCTCTCTAAGGAATAGCGGATATGAGTCTTTCTTCATCCTTTCATGCATTAGGAGGTTATTGGGCTCTCGATGCTCCCCCAAGTTCCTTTCCTCCCCCCCATCAACTCAAGAAATGTTAAACCGCTTTCCATCATTCATATTTTAGAACCGTGATCCACAAAGTTCTTTGATGGAAACTTCTTCCTGGAAATGCAGTTTAGCAATATCCTCCGAGTTAGTTCAAACAGTGCATTTGGCTGGCTGAGCTTTATGCCCTATACGATTGCTGACTATAATTCTCGTAGTGCTTCTTTGGTTTGTTCTTAACATGAACTAATGATTGGATGAAATAGGCTGCATTTTTGATACGTTTAAGATTAATGTTCCTTACATAGTTCACAAAATAAATGGAAATTACAGGACAAATAAAAACTGGATACCGAAAGGGAAGCAGATTTGAAAATTTGAAACCTTAACTGTTTAAGTTCTCCCAGTTGAGAATGTTTAAGAAAAAATTAATTAAATTAACTGTTCCAAATTTTCAACAGCATCTTACTCATTTCAATCACTATTTTAATGAAAGCGATTTGTAGAATAATTTGATACGGCAATAAAAATAAAATTTATTTTTTATTGTTTCTTCTAAGCCGGTTGAACCCAGATTTAATAACCCACTCCAAGCTCTTGCTCAATTTCGTTAAATGTGCATTATTTATTAAACTCGAAGATTTAACAGATATAAAGCCTGAGTTATGGAACGCAATTGTACGCGCTTGCTTCAGTGCAAATACTGAAAGTAAAGTAAATTGATGAAAACAGTTTATACACAAAACGCAAAGATTATTTTCTAAAATGATTTTCTTGTTATTTAAGAAATCAGAAACTTATTCTTAATTTTATAACTAGCCAATCGTATTCTTTGATGGCATAAAATGTACGAAACATCTTAATACCTAAACATTTTTATATATTATTTAAGAACATATAGAAAAGAATAAAAAAGTAAATAAATTCCTTTTACTGTAAATTTAAAGAGAAAACTGCTTTAAAATCTATCGAAAATAATATTTCGGAAATTATGGGAATAGTAAACTCATATGACGGCAATACTTACTATGCATTAGCCTCAGCTAAGTCTTGCATAAAAGATGAGAGTCCAGTCCAGAATCATCAGGATATCATCCATCTCTGTAAGAAAACAAAGTACATTTCTACTGTATAATTTCAAAAGTGCTTAAAACTCTGTAAGTTTTATATAGACAGATCTTTGTTGTTTAACGGCATTAAAATCTACATGCTGCTGTACAGCTACAATGAGTTTTAAAATCATTTTGCTGAGTCACATAATTAGGTATGATTGAATAGCCTTCTTTTTACGCATACCCTTAAATCTTTACAGTAATACATTTCTACGACTGTTTTTTAGGTCAAAAGGGACGTTAGTCCCAAATGGGATATTAGTCTCCAAATGGCATTTCGCGCGAAAGCGTTGTATCACTTTCGAATTTTTGCCACAAATTATTATCACCGTGTGTTATATTTAAAGAAATTAAATGAAGATTGTGCATGAATGTATGCATGTTTCTCGCATTGTGAAAAAATAACGGTATCTAGAATCATCACATTTTGAATAACGTAGTCCTCCACCCGAACATGGGCACCTGGAATTTCGAATTTGTTTTATTATCCATTTCATATTTTGTAAAACTTTAACGAATTTTTGATTACGTATATTAGAAATACCTACATTAGAGCAATGCTGTATATCAATCTAATATATATCGTAAGTCGCGCTTTCGAAACATTAAAAACGCAATTTGAATTTCGTCAATCGGCCCAGCAGAACGGGAACTGTCCCATTTTTTTCGCAATGTACATTATGGAAGGACAATTAAAGAAAGTATTTTATTTTTTATTAAATATTTTAAAATAAAATTAATATAATTTACTTATTAGTAACATTTACTCTTGCTTCAAGTATCCCCTACCCTTCCATTATGTTTAGTGATAAGGAATGTACTTTTTTTTTCTAGCAAACTGTCGAAGTCTAGTTCTACTGATGTTATCGGCAGTAGCATTTCATGTTTTGCATTTAATTTTCCCCTGTATTTTGTTTTGTTACCACATACATTGAGAAAGATTTTTCAGGTAAGCGCTACTACGAATTTTGCATGCATGTAAATACTGACTACCAATAAGTATTTGGACACCTGTGATAAAAACGAAAAACTAACTTTATTAAAAATCAATAGTTGGTAGAGCCTCCACGAGAGGTAATTACAGCGTGGACCCTCCGGGGCATACTTTCCACAAGTCTTCGTATGACAGCTAGTGGTATTTTCTTCCACTCGGCTTGGAGAAGACATAAAGTTTCGATAGGGTTCAGGTCTGGACTCTGGGCAGGCCAGTCCATTCGATGAACTCCATTGGCACCATACCAAGCCTTGGTTAACGTCGAAACATGACAACTGGCATTGTCGTCCTGAAAGTAACAGGGGTCCAACCCGTAAAACTACCACAACGTAGGAAGCACATTGTCATCCAAAATAGTGCAGTAGGCATCGAAGTTGAGCTTACCATGAATGGGGACCAAGGATCCCAGCCGATACCAGGAGAAACACCTCCAGATCATAATTTCCCCTCCGCCGAACTTGACTGTTGGCACAATGCATTCTGGCAGGAGACGTTCTCCAGGTAGACGCCAGACCCAGACCCTGCCATCCGAACGGTAAAGGGTGAACCTTGATTCGTCACTCCAAAGAACCCGTTTCCACCTATCTACGGACCAATTTCGATGTGCTTTGCACCACATTAACCGAGCAACGCGGTTGGACTTTGTGATCAAAGACTTATTGGCAGCAGCACGACCATGAAAACCAAGCAGATGTGCTTCCTTACGGATGGTATTCATTGAAACAATACTCCCGGATGCCTGTTGAAACTCTCGCGGATGAGGGCCATCGGTTGGGTGCGGTTCTTCCGAATTTCTCTGGACAGCACTCGTCGGTCTCTATCTCCCAGTTTCGTTGGTCTGTCGACTCGGGGCACATTCCGACAATCACCGCTCACCTTCCACTTCTTAATCACATAGGCCACTGTCGATTTTGGGTACTACAGATCGCTAGATATGTCCCTTAAGGATCGGCCACATTTGTGATACCCTATAATTATACCTTTCTCGAAATCAGAGAGCTCCGAACTGCGAAGCATCTTGCATGCGACTTAAGCGGATGCTGTTTCCTACACGATATATACCGGTGGAGTCCGTGACGTACCTTAGGACCGCAGATATCGTCAGTTGCATAGGTGTCCAAATACTTATTGGTAGTCAGTGTATAGGATTTGCCCACTGGCATTATTTCATTTTAGTAGTAGCGGCAGTTTTTGCCCATGCGCTCGCAATGCATTTAATAAAGGTGTGAAGGTCTTACTCCTCTAAATTTTTTGGCGTTGAAAGCTCTATGTTGTCATTCTGAATTTCTTTTACGTTAGCTTGAAGAATACAGTTTGCAAACAAAATAACAATACGTGTCAAAATTAATGAATTACGTAATGAAAAATCATTTTTGTCATCGAATTGCTAGAAAATCGACTGAATAATCGGAAAACTAGAGGTATTCTTGTAACACGTCACTGCTGAGGCGCATTACGGACATCGGACCTACACACGAAGCTTTCGATTAATTAATTACCTTTATATTTTTTAGTTAACAGACACTAGTAAATTAACGTGAATTCTTTATCATTTTCTTGTCGAAATTTAACTCATGAAACCCTTGGATTTGACTCGTGGAACCACGGAGTTCCGCAGAACACAGTTTGAAAACCACTGTTCTAGAGGATGTATATGTGCAAAGTATTATATAATGGCATTATTTCTTGTAAGGAGTAGCGACGTTTTTCGGCCATGCAACTCGTGCTGCATTTAATAAAGGTGTGAAGGTTTTACGCCTTTAAATTTCTTGGCGTTGAAAGCCATGTATTGCCATTCTAAATTTCTTTTATGATAGCTTAAAGCATATAGTTTGCAAACAAAGTAACTACACGTGTAAAAAACAATGAATTACATAACTAAAAATTATTCTTGTTGCTAGAAATAGAATATTAGAATATTATTGCTAGAAAATTTGAGTGTCATTATTGGACAGCAGGTACATTGCTCAAAATATATAAATAAGTAAGTAAAGTTTAAAAGATCTGAATTGTTTCAGATTTCAAAGGGCGTCCAAAGGGGCGTCTTTTTTAATGTTTTGTTGTGTAATACCTTTATTTATTAAATATCATGTTTTCATTTAAACCATAGAATTTAGTTCAACAGCAATATCGCAAATTAATTTTAAAATGAACATATATTTAGAATTTCCGATACACAGTTCCGCGCGCTGGAGATGTAAAGGGTTTCCCCTACCCGCAGAGTGTTGCCATCGTTGAGTTTGGTAATCAAAAACTCATTAAAAATTTTACAAAATATGAAATAGATAATGAAACAAATTCCAGATTCAGGCTTTCAGATGACCATATTCGGGTGGAAACGTGTGTTATTTAAAATTGGATAGCTCTGGGTACCGTTGTTTCACCACAGTGCGAGAAACATACATACATTTATGCATATTCTTCATTATTTAATTTCTTTAAATGTAATACAGGGCAATAATGTTTGGTGGCACCAATTTGGAAAGGGAGTCGGCCATTTATACTGAATCAAATTCCAAAACGAAAACAATAGTCTTTCAGGTACAAAGCTTCTTTGGGTTAATAAATAAATAAATAAGCAAATAACATAAAATAAATAGTAAAGAAAAACGAAAAGTCTGAAAGGTTTCAGATTTTAAATTACGTCCACAGGTGCGTTTTATAACATTTTGTGTGTTACCCTTATTTATTAAATATCATGTTCTTCACATTTAAACCATAAAATTCATTCAACAGCAATATCGCAAGATAATTTTAGAGTAAGCATATCTTTAGAATTTCCAATACGCAGTCTCACGCGCTGGAGATAAAGATGTTTTTTCTGTACAACGTTGCCATTGTTCGCTTTGAAATCCTTGAATTTCTTAATCAAAATTCATTAAAGTGTTAGAAAATATGAAATCGATAATAAAACAAATTCCAAATTTGAGCTTCCAGATGCCCATATTCGGGTGGAAATGTACGTTATTCAAAATTGGATGGCTCTAGGCACCGTTGTTTTATCACAATGCGAGAAACATATATACATTTATGCAGATTCTTCGTTATTTAATTTCTTTAAATATAATACAGGGCAATAACATTTGGTGGCAACAATTTGAAAAGTGAAACAGAGCTTTTAGTGAATCCACACAAAATGCCCAAACGAAATTAACAGTACTTCTGCCCCTTTGGGCTGCAAACTGAAGAGATATTTTTAATAGCTTCTGTGGAATCCATCTTCTTTCTGTTCTATGTTGTCATCACAGAAAGCAGGCGAAAAAAATTTGAAGCATGAGAAGTGTGTTATAGAGTTTCATATTTTAAGTTGTAGGGGTTTATATTTATTTCAAATAACCAGTTAAATTTAATTTTAAGTTACTTTTCTATAAGCCTTCATTCCCCTAATTGTCAGTGCCAGAATATTTAAATTTTGGTACCGCGCGTATGGAATGCAAATTCTGTTAGTAGGAGAAATCGAGAAAAAGTTTAAATATCGATGTTCTAGAAGGGAAAGTTGGAGAGAGTTTGGGAAATCTCTGTGCGTGGTTGTAACCCAAGCTTCGGCTTAGCATTTATTGCTGGTTAGACGTGGCTTAATAGCTATTATCTTGCTGCCACTAGACTCATCTACGTGCTACAGGCTACAGAATTGATTGAGTCCTGTAGTTTAATTCTACTGCTTTTGAGTATTTCCAATTTCGAGTTTTGATTCTACTGTTTCAGTTACCGCCGAAGTATAGGCGTAGTATGTTAGCGTCAAGTTGACGCATTGTAAATAATTTAAAGAGTTTAATAAAGGGTAGTTCTAACCCTTCTTTGGTGCAATCATATATTTCTCAAGGTTCTACACAACAGACAGACAGTAGAACGCTACAAAGTTCTTTAATTTTTACAGCATGTCTTTCTAACAAGGGATCTTGCGTAATGATGTTGGACGATAATAGCTTTTCGAATGGCACAAACTGAAAGTTTTTTATGAATTTCGGTAGTGATTTTAGTGATTTGATTATTGTACTCTTTCATTGTAATTGTTTCACTGAGTGACAGAAGCTTAATGAAAATGTTTCCTCTATAATCTCGAGTCTCAGATAGCAACATCTTCATCTTATGTAAGTCTGTTCTTGGCGAGAGTTCTGCACTTCTGTTTGCTTGTTTCGAGTCCTTTTCCTTCGCACATTGTCAAAATAACACTTATATAACCATATTCCAAATATTTCATTGAAGCTAAAGATAAGCTTTCGTAGAAGAATTTTCACGAATGTAGTACATCCTGCCAAACAACTTGTGCAGACAACCTGAGTGCCATATATGAGACGTTAAAAGCTTTCACAAAATTGGGCTATTTGGTAACTTTTTAATGCATTAAGTTTTAGACGTAAGTATAAATTACATTTATGTCCAAAATACAGAAGAGGAATTTAAGTAAATATAATATGACATGTATCAAGTCAAGTGTATGTTTAAATTTGTTAGGAAAAAATTATTTGACAGATTAAAATTTTGTGTGGAAAAATAAAATAGCTGATTATTTGTTAACAGAAGAAAGAACTCTGAATTCAAGACAGTTTCATTAGTTTTATGTTACTTACTTTTCTACCGGCTGTAAATAAACTGATAAATACTCGAACAGCATATATTTTTCAAAAGCCTCCCACTGCTTAGATGCAGTTACTAAATTATGGATGGTTTAGCTAGTTAATTATTAACGTAGCTCGGAATCCAGAGCAGATTTAATCCTACTAAGTATGACACGCTATGATGGTCGCGCAGCAACGGAGATCATTCATTATGCTAAAATTAATAAACCTATCGGAAACCACCATCTCTAATTCGTACACTTAATGGTGAGAATGCATGCATGAATTGCGAGCATATACGCATCATTTTCAAAAGTTTTATACTTTCTTTTGATGCAGTTGTCTGAAACTGCAAGGATGTCATTCAACAGAGGAGTTAGCAAATATTGTAAGAAGGAAACAAGAGGAGGAGTTTTCTAAAAGCCCATTTACGCAAAACGTTCCATATGATATAAATAATTAAAATATCCACAGGGCGTATTCAACAAACACTTTGAACAGCTTAAAAATTTCTAGAATGTTCTAAAATCAGTGTAAAATGTTGGTCAATATAAAAAAATAACTCTATAAAACTTACTTGCTCATAGATATCTTATCGTTTGCATTTTTGAAAAAAAAAGTTAAATACTTCTTCTCGATTAGGTATAAAAAAGGTTTTTTCTTCAGTTTTAATATAAAGGCCTACATTTACACTATATTTACATTTATCTATGTCAACAAACAGTCGTTTAGAATTCTTTTTTAAACGCTTTGAATATCTGGCAGCATGAATTGATAGCTCTAACAAAGATAAAGTTGCAGAAATAAATTCAAAATAAGCTTAGCCTTTACGGTTTCTGTGACTGCCGTCATCAGCCACTTAAAATATTCTTTCTGTCTTTTAACTGTTCCACCTTTTTTTTTCGAAATCTTCAGAATGAAACAATCAAATAAGAGAATAGTCTAAATTGAAGAACAATTTTAAAACGTTTATTTCATATTTTTTTGCTCCGATATCGAAATGGTGCATTAGAATCAATGCCAGTGCTTAAGACCTTGACTTCTATAATTTAACATAGTCCATACAGAACCATACATTATGAGCGTGAGTTAATTCCAAGAAGGTAATAATCACTTCCATCTCGTATGATAGAATACATTCTTTGGTCACTTCTAGGTCTGTATGGTCATTTATTAGTCTAATTATAAATCATAAAATTAATAAGTTCAAAATCACGATTATCAATAATTATAAAATTCCAGCACATCACCAAGTTGTAAGGTTTTAGTTTAAACTAACAAAGTTTTATTTTAATTTGCCTTTTTCTATCTGTTCTTATTTCGACTTCCCGTTAGAATAAGCGCACGTTTCGGCTTTATGCTAATTTGAAGTGGAGCCAAGTTTATATTTAAACGGTAGCGAGGAACTACTCAGAGTGAGAGAGCTTTTAGTCTCAGACCACTGCTACTCTGTTCGACGTTCGCCTGATCAGCCTTAGTGCTGTTACGCTATTACTTATTGAAGTCATTCTAAGTGCGTTAGTATTAGTTAAATCTTGCTGCGTACCATTTAGCATAGAGGCCAACCTCGCGTTTATAGCTCTGTGAGCAACGACTACTTAATTTCTAATTAGCTTTAGTTTAAATTATTTGATTGTTCAGTTTAGACCCAAGTGCGGTCGTTATTTTCTGTATCCCTCCCGAGTTGGGAAGTGGCTGTATATAATTGTGGTTTAATAAAAGAGGATTTTAAATCCTTCTTAAGTGCAGTTCTACCACTTAACCACAGTTTTCTACCACAGAACATAGCTGCATTCAGCTCCCTGTTCAAGATCAGGACTTAAAAGTATTTCACGAATATGTTGGCCAAGAATATCCACAGAACACTCAGTCCTGACAAAGTATGCAATCGTAAATATTTTAGATATTCAGATTATGTTACAGTAACAACTTTCAGCAGTATAACGATCTTCCATATTCGCCCGATATTCAAATATCTCAAGATTTCAAAATAAATATGTAAATAAACAATTTCTAAACAGTATGGGCAAACATGCACAATAATATTATTAGAGTTAATAAATAGTTAATAATAAGCTAAATATTACATAAAACAACAGGTTTTCACTGGACAGGCAATGTACAAATTTTTTAAATGCATTTTTGAAGGGGGCTGTTGGCGTTCTTACGATCACCGCACGAATTTTAACATCAGTACCAGGCATCAGTTCTTTTATTCGACAGCAAGGCCATTTGCTGGGACGTGAATTATCTTCCATTAACAATGCAAAAGCGTGAGGATAAACATTATCTCTAGAAAACTCTCATATTGTCCTCTGTTTCAGGTGGTTTATACACAGTCCAGTCACATTAATGTGACCACCACGTACTTTCCATGTCAGAGTTAAATAACCAATCACAGAAGGCAGGTGGCAGCACAGTGCAGTTGAGCGTATATAAAGGGTGTGTGAGGGCTTCGGAAAACATTTCAATCGTTGGCGTAATGCAGAAACGAAGCGATTTATCCGACTTCCAAAAGGGCATGATCATTGGCTTTCGGGCCAAGGGTGGAAACATTTCCGAAACGGCTGAGTTTGTGAACTGTTCGCGTGCCGCCGTGGTAAAAGTGTACCGTGCATGGCAAAATGGGACTGTCCAAAATCAGCGACGTGGCAAATGTGGTGCACCACGGGCCATAGATGACAGAGGCGAACGACGGTTGCGGAGATGCGTTCGGGCAGATAGACGGGCTACCGTTGAGCAACTGACCACCAAAATGAACCAAGGGGCTACCAAAAGTGTCTCCCAAAGTACTATTCAGCGAACATTGCTGCGTCTGGGCCTCCGAAGCAGACGCCTGGTTCGTGCACCTATGCTGACTGCTGTTCATCGACGGCGAAGGCTAGAATTTGCACGCCAGTACAGCAGCTGGACGTCCACTGAGTGGCGACAGGTTGCGTTTTCGGATGAATCGCGTTTTATGCTCCATCGGACAGATGGACGTTGGCGTATAAGGCGTGAAACCTCTGAAAGGAACCACCCTGCAACCATTGCCGGAACGGTCCAAGCTGGAGGCGGGAGCATTATGGTCTGGGGAATGTTTTCCTGGCATTCTCTAGGTTCACTGATCATTGTGGAAGGCACAATGGATCAATACAAGTACGCATCTGTCCTTGCGGACCATGTTCACCCCTACATGCGCATTGTTTTTCCTCAGGATGATGGCATCTTCCAGCAGGACAATGCGAGGTGCCATACAGCTGCCAGTGTACGTGCGTGGTTCGAAGAGCACCAGGATGAGTTTACCGTCGTCCCCTGGCCAGCAAACTCACCTGACTTAAACCCAATCGAGCATCTGTGCGACCATCTCGATCGAGTTGTTCGCGCCATGGATCCTCAACCGCGTAATCTAGCGCAGCTGGCCACGGCATTAGAGTCGGCATGGCTCAACATCCCAGAGAACACCTTCAGGGACCTATGTGACTCTCTTCCTGCACGTCTCGCAGCAGTCCGCTCTGCGAAAGGTGGTTATTCTGGCTTTTGACAGATGGTCACATTAATGTGACTGGACTGTGTATAATCGCGGTGCCATCTTTTCCATACTTGCTGAGCAACTTGTGTTCTCTGCCAACCTGTTAACCTATTTTCAGACGTATAGAAGAGTTCTGATTCTGGAATAGTGTTTATAGGACGTCCTACATGTAAGTAGCATATCATGATATTCCATGATATGTTGTGCGACTCCGCGGCGAACTGGCAAACTGATTGTAGTTTAAATTTGACTGGCATCCTCCAACACGGAGACATCATTTTTGTCTAAATAGGGATTAAGAAATCTTGGCTCACATTTTAACGCGACAAATTATCTTGTTTAAAAGGAGGCAATTTCCGCAGAGAAAACATTTATCTAAAATCTGATCTAAAATGATCTACAATATTTATTATAACTTAATTATAAATACAGAATATATACTTACCTACCTAACCCTACCTAAAAAGACTTACTCTTTAAAGCAAAAACGCAAGATACAAGCATATTAATAATAATAGCCACAAATATAATAATTCTAAATAACGCATTTCTTATCAAACAATTCAAAATACAATAAAAAATAAATCATTTTCATAAAAATTAATTCTCGTAGTTATATTTAGTAAAAGACTTAGTCTGCATACTGTGCAGAAATTTTGAATATCTCGGTATATAATTACTAGCTGCTAATCTTGCACTTGATTCTAAGTGATAGTCGTATTAACATATTGCGGCCACAAACAACTTGGCACATTATTAGTGTCTATTTCAAGAGGTTTACATTTTTGATAACTTTGAAGCAAGAAGAAAGCAGTAGACAGCAGTCCAACTAGGCCGAAGAGTAGGGAGCAAGTGCCTTACGTTGAGGGTGAAATCTTAATTCAGACTGAATTAGTTTTGGTTCTCAGACATTTTTGTTGGATAGTTAATACTTCTGTAAATTTATTATTGGTTGCTTGAGTTTTAGTTCCATTTACATCATCAGAATTACGTAAGAGTCATATGACATGGATTAATCTAGAAATGACGCAGTGGATAGAGGGGTTACTATTTTTAGAACTGAGAAGGGAAATTAACATTGCTAATTTAATCTTTCACGTATTCTTTATTTTTCTTACATTATATATATATATATATATAAGTAAATATATCAATGAATCGTAATAAATTGGCTAAAAGCTGCAAATACGTGCACTGCAATGAGATGGAAGGTGGGCAACTAAATGTTCTAATAGTTCCACATACAGCATTTCAACTTTCTATGGGTACCCGCTTTTGAGTTATGCATGATATATAAGTACGTACGTATAGACGTCACGAAAAATGTCTTCTGAATACATTTTAAATCCATTTTACAATCCGTTTTGGAAAAGAGAGTCCTTCATTTTATCCGCACGTACAGATGATAAGAAAAAAAAAGTCCTGTAAGTGGATATGAGAGAGGTCAAAATAGATATTTTCGTTGAAATATGATGCCAGAAATTTTTTACAATTCCAATACTTCCTTTACTTCGTACACGGAAGTAAAACACTGCCCTGCCGTTGTTTCGTATAAAGCCTGTCATTACTTTTACTGTTTCAATATATATAAAGTAGCAAAGAATAAGCTTTTGTAAGACTTAACAGATTTTTTAAATTTGTTTTTAACATATAAAATTCTAAATTACTGTTTAATAAAACCTTTAACGCTTAGAATACGAACCTTAACCGAGATTGCACTCAACAGATAAGCTATGAAAATTATTGTCTGCTTATCCTTAACTTTATAGACTCGGCAAAATGCTTTAATTGTCTCAGTTTTTTATATTCCAGGGTTCTGTTCAGTTTAATTCCCTAAATAGGAAGGAATTTACAATGATGAAAAGGGCAGAGCTATGGATTAGTGATTTATGATGAAAGCAGATAGCAAGGGAAAAGTATATTTCCATCTAAATCCTCTAAAGCACTTTCCGATTTGCTGCCTAAAAGAGCCAAATAGCAAGAAGCTTTTAAATCTATAGATGACTCAGAATTTAGCTTACTTATCAATTTATTTTATAGTTCTTTTAGCCCGCGTTATACGTATTTAAGAGTATACGGGCAACTGGCGTAGATAAAACAGCTTCTGACCTTTTCCCTGTTATCTGAAGAAAGAGCTGTCACCATTATTTAGAAAGATGATCTTACAGAGTACCAGCAGTACGCAGGAAAATAATTTACTATGTATTAATGCTCTTTCATGCATATAAAAAAGAATCCAACTCACGAATTATGATTAACTTCATTGCTTAGTATATACAGTGTCCACAAAAGCCCTTAGTCGATCTTTTTCTTCATAACCGTGATCGTAGACATATACGTATTTCCAGTTACCAAAGTGTTTTAAATGACGCAAATATTTTAATCGCCTTTGATATCAATTTTGTAAAAATTATGAAAGTTCTTTTGTAGTCGTTATATAAAAAGCTGATGTGTACACCACATGACTTCCTTGTACGGAATATTAAATTATATTATAAAATTATACTTATTTTACCTGCATTTCATTTAAATTTATTTCCTCGAATTTCATTAGAGATATATCTTTCATTCAATTAATTCGGTTCTCATCTCGCGACAAGGCAAAAATACATAAAAATTTTCATTTTCATTCAAAATTGAAAGATAGAAAAAAACATAAAACACCAAATACAGTAAAAGCAATTAAGAAAACGATTTTTACAATTAAAATTACAGTTTCTGCGTAAAAACAAGTAATCCGGCCGGCAAACAAGAAGGCAGATTTTTCGATGCGCATAACTACACTCACTTCCAAAAGTTGAGCACGAAGCTGTAAAATGCAAAAAAAATCAACAAATCGTGCTTCGATTGACACAAAATTCGGCAGGAACGTAGCATATATATATTTATGCATAAAACAAAATCAATAATTATATACAGAAATGAAAACAATATTAAATTTTTGTAAGTTATCAGATAATGACATACTGGAGACTTAAACAGAATTATGTATAAAGTGAAAATAAACAGCTTAAAATGAAAAAAAAGGACATAAATAGGGTACGTGATCTCCCCTCATCTGTATACAAAGTTTACACCTTGTGACCATGCTTTCAATTAGGTGGTCAACCACCGCTGAATTAAGCTTCTTGTAGAGCAGTTTCCTGCTCAATAAGAGTCGCTGGAGGTGGGAAACGGGAAGATAGAGCATGGTCGAGAGCATCCCAAAGATTTTCAATGAGATTAAGGTCTGGCGAATATGCTGTCCAAGCCATACGCGCAATCCCTTCACTCTCCAGGTAGTCATCGAATATGTCAGCTCTATGGGGACCTGCGTTATCGTCCATTAAAACAAAAGTAGGGCCAACTGCTGCAGCGTACAATCTCATAATGGGTTCTAGGACTTCATCTCGATACCGGACAGCCGTCAAAGAACTCTGTTTAAAGATGTACAGGTCGGTGCGGTATCCTAATGAAATCCCTGTCCACACCATAATGCTTCCGCCTCGGAATGCGTGATGTTCGGTGATGTTTTAGGACTGATTGCGTGTTCGTTGTTCACGCCATATCCTTATACGCCATCTGGCTCCAGAGCAAATCTTGACTCATCAGTAAACATGACATTGCCCCAGTCAGACACATTCCAATTGATATGTGCCCACCAGCGGCCGAGCGGTAAAGACGCTGAACACTGATAGTTCGGTCCGAGGTTCGAATTCCGCGAACGGGCAGGCTGCATGGGCGTTTTCGTGATTTTCCCCATGTGTAACGTGTATACGAGCCAGTTTCCCTTAGAAAATCCTCCACGAAGGCATCCCTCCCTTTAGGCAGATAGCCCTCGTGTGCTTTGCTATAATTGAATAACCTAACCTAACCTAACCCATTGACATGTTCCCGGCACCACTGTAATCGTGCCCCTTTTGATTGGACGGATAGAAGAAGATAAACTCGAGATACCCGGGCGTACAGTCCACTTATATGTAATCTTCGGCGTACAGTAGCTGCAGATATCGCCTTACTAATGGACGCTGTAACCAGAGGTGTCACACGTGTGGAGGTCGTTCTGCGATTCCGGTTGGCTACAATAGCAATATATCGATCTTCCGCGGGGTTTGTAACCGTTGGGCGACCGGCTACGGGCCTTCGGACAACTGTCTGTGTGGTTTGGAATTGTTTCCACAAACGTAAAATTACAGAATGATGAACGCCGAAGAAAAGAGCAACATCTGTGATCGACTGTCCTGCTTCAATGCGCCCCACAGCACGCCAGCAGCCAGAATCTTCCATTCGTCTTCTGGAAGTCATAGAAACACGTATGTCTTGAAAACAAATTGTACGAAAGTTTTAAACACCTTCTATCAGCACTTACAGTCAACTTCTGTAACGCTTCATAAAGCTAGCTTCTTATAAGACTGCCTTTTTGCATATTTCTTGACATGAAAGCGCGATTGGCTGTTACCTAACATATTTGCATGCTTCCATCTACCTCTGCAGTGAATTGCAACCTCTTCAATTCTGATTGGCTTCCGGAAATTAGCATTTTCATGTCCGTGCTTAACGTTTGGAAGTGAGTGTATAAGTTTCCTTTTGATCCCAATCGGGAAAAAGACACTGAAGGTACAGAAAGAATTAATTCACTATTTTGCTGAGTTTCAGACGTAAGAAAATATTGCTACTATGGTAAAAAATTAGGCTTAGCAACATTTAAACAACTTTTAAATTGTTGATATTTCTACAAATACTGCATGCAGATTAAGTAAAGTTATAAGAAGTTTAACTGGAAGATAAGAACAACCCAATTGAATCATTTCTTAAGCAAAAAATGCACAATTTACCATCATAAAGAAAAAACACTGAGCTCACTGAGCCGAGTAACAGAATGGGTATACGTATAATTTTGGTGGTTTTGCAAAAAATCTCTTCTGAATCCATTTTAAATCAGTTTTATAATTCGTTTTGGGAAAAAGAGTTTTTATTCTGTCCCTACGTATAGATGTCATGCAAAATCTTCGTTAAATTGCATTCGATAGTTGTCTAATTAGATATTATTGTTGAAATATGGTACCCGAAATTTTTCATGATGACAATACTTCCTTTACTTCGTCCAAGGAAGTAAAAAAGAAGGAAAAAAAGTTTGACTCCCGTGCGACAAAAATTGACCAAGAATTCGAAATAGAAATCAGGAATCATATTCAAGGGCGGCACACAAATTGTAGAAGGAAAAATGCTTGCATTTGTATGTAACTAAATGTAAAATATCGTTTAGAAACAGGTTTTCGAAGTTAAGAGGTTATGTGACGAGTATTTCTATGCAGATTGTTATGAAAAATATTGTGGAGATTCGTTTTACAAATAGGAGATCTTTGTACAGAATTTTATAGAATTCATGTTGTAGGAAACGTTGGCAGGCTTCAGCATTGGCATGTAGCAAAAAGTAATATTTTATGATTACCAGAATAAAGCTTTGGTCTTTGAAAATTATAAATTACTTATGCGAAAGCTCTTTCGACACACCAAATAAAATACAGATTCAGTAAATCATAAAAAATATCATTGATTGATATTTAAGATGGTAAAATTAACATCAAATTATTCTAATTTATTTATTAACTGACTCCTCCGTGCCAGTAGAAAACGAAGTCTGAAATGGCAAATTTTGGATTGAAATATCTCGGTCAATTTTGGTCATATGAAAATCAAATTTCTTGTGTTTTAGTTTTTAATGAGGAGTACAACACTTTACTAAATTGTGGTCTAGAGTTAACCGAAAATATAAAATGAACGGATAAAAAGTAATTCGTAATTTCGTAATTTTCTCAGAATTAGCTTTTTAAATGTAAAATTTCCGAAATGTGAATTTTTGCGCCATTTACAAACATTTTTGTAAATACACATCTACGACGAAGGGGTACGAAAACAAAGGCCGGGTAAAGACTTTTGTAAACACTTGTGTTACGGTTAAAGCATATAGATTCTGTTATTTCATAGAAGGATTAAGTACTTCATGAAATGACTATCAAAGTATGAATGAAATGACTATTAAGTACTTCATGAAGTCAATCAAAGTATCGTAACAGATTAATAATTTCACACTTTATCTAGTCATTCTATGAAATAACTAGTTATTCTAAAAAGTAACGAATGATAGACCGTTAAAGTGAAAAACAAACTATTTGACATTAAAAAAGTCCGTTGTTTTATAAATTCAGTGATGATAAATAGTTAAAAGTTTCTCGTAAAATGCATTTCACATTACGGATAATTAGATTAATCGATAAATCATGACGAAAAACAGAATATATGGTATATTATTGCTAGATTGATTAAACAGCAATTAAAAATAACAGAATATAATGCAGCAATAGCTATATTTAAGCTTTTACAATTTATATTTATATAAATTATTAGTTTACTTAGTCTTGTTGCAAAGAAACTTACACTATTTGAAACATATTACAAACATTTTGTTCAAAACGCAAAATATAACTGATAATAATAATAGAAATAATGCGCCGCCCAAGCGGTATAATGATCAGTGTCACTGGTTGCCGTGCCGAAAGGCCCAGGTTCGAATCCCGGAGAAGACATGGATATTTGTGAATGTATAGTGCTTGCGCGGCACGGGGGCCTTCAAATATGCGGCGAACCAAAAGTCCTGTCGAGAGGCTGGTGCTAAGGAAAGAGGGCTGGGAGACCCTCGGACCCGGCCCCCGGGGCACTTTCCATCAAAATTGGGGGCTAAACTGAGCTAAATCCCATTACCAGCTGTAAGGTGCTCAAGGCTGTTGCCAACGACAGGCTTAAACTCACGCTTCTTGCCACGAGGAATCTCTTGGGTTTGGGCTGACTATAGGTTAGAGAAGTTAGCATTAAAAACAAAAGTAATAATAATAATTTTGAATACTATTAAAAATTACGTGCTTGAAAGACAAATGATGTTACTTAATAAAAACACTGCATAAACTGTTTAAAAACAAGAATGTACAAGTGTATTAATTTAAAGTTTATGTAATACCTTCATTTTATTTTTAGAATAAGGATTGCTGCAATGACAGTTGGAATTACGTAGCATATTATTTTTAAAATAGGCACACTTTTCATTATCACACAATATTTTACACAAGCACGTTTTAAATTTTTTCCTAGTGCCGCAACTTTGAGCTGTTGCAACAGATCAAAGCGATGTCTCACTTTTTGGATTTTCCTCAATGGAAATAAATTCTTGCTCACATACACTGTACTTAGATCTACAGTACATGTGTTTGAATCGGCTGTTCCTTGATCCTAATCGTAAAAATTCGCTAAAATGGATCTAGTAAGGCCCACCAGTGGTCAAGTGGTAAAACCGCCGAATATTGGTAGTTCGGTCCGAAGTATGAATCCCACGAACCGGCTGGCTGCATGGGCGAACATATGAAAAACCACAAAAAGGAGTCAGTTTCCCTTAGGAAAGTTCTCCAAGAAGACATTCCTTCCCTTAGGCAGGCCCTCGAGTGCTTTGCGGTAATCAAATAAACCAAGCCAAATCAACATTCCATCCATAACCGTTCAAGTAGCTTTCGAGTGCTCTCTATAACGATTAGGCAATTGTAATTCTATAAAATAACTAGCTAAATCGCAGAATCCAATAATTTTATGTACTTTAACGGATTCAGTTATGTAATTCATGAAATACCTAGTTATTTTGTGAGATAATAGATTCCAGTCTACTATCTGTCGTAAATTAATACAGATGATCTTAGATATTTTTAGAACGATTTTGGGGCCGTTTAATTAATTTTTAAAATGTAAAGAGTATTTTTTAAATGTTCAATGCGATGACCTTATTTCTGGACTATAAGTCTGCTTGGTAACTTCTATGACAGAAGGCTGCTCCTAAACTTTTCCACTGGTATTGATTTCCATTCCTCTTTCACTTCTTTCCAGAGTCCATCAGTCGTCGTGGCTTTCCTTAGAAAGAGCTCTTTTTCAAGAGCATTTCAAAGGCACACAATAGGCTATAGGTGAAATACGAGCGGAATACATTGAAAATAATAAAAAAATTGTTTACAAGGAATACGTTACGCTAATCTTCATTTTTTCGAGGAATGTAGCGGTACTTTTCGAAATATGACTTGTTGCTTTGTCTTGAGGAATCTTCACTGTTTGAAAGTCCTCGGATAAAGAAATTATATTTATTCTGTAAATATCGGATCTTTTATTAATACGTTGAGTTAACATTTTTTCTCACTCTACTTATTTTTAATTTTCTATTGAAAAGTCATAGAACTCTTATTGAAACTTTCTTTGCATTAATGGGCCATGTTTGTACACTTTTCTCGCTTCATTGTTGATAATAAACATACTTTTTTCTGTTTCAGTCATTTAGTTAAATCTATGCTTCATCGAGGGTTGCAATATATTTCCATTTGTCTCCCGCTTAAATGGTTTTCATACAGGTTTCTACAAATTGTTTTGCTTTGAGCCGTATGCCTCGGCAAAACCTGGTGAACATTAAGTTTTTTAGCTTTCTTAAGTTATAAAAATTGGGTTATTATTTTATTTATTGTTGCTATATACACTGAAGACCCAAAACATTATGTTACGTACTCAATAGCGCGTTGCGCGAAATTTGGCCCGCAAAACAGCTGAAACTCGTCTTGGTGTGGATGCCACAAGTTTTGGGAGATGATCGGAGACAGGTTGTACTAAATGTTTAAGCATCGGTCACGCTAAGTCGATATATTCCGGCATGGTGGTGTTTGAGCTCTGAGCTGCCGCTCCATGACATATCAAATGTGCTCTATCGCGTTAAGATCCGGTGAGTTAGGTGGTTAGAACATTGATTGGAATTCATCCTTATGCTCCTCCATCTACTCCAACACAAATCGAGCCTTGTGACATAGGGCGTTGTTCTGCTGGGAGATTCCATTTCCAGTTGGGAAGACATAAGCCATGTAAGGGGGCAACGGATCAGCAGTTATGTTCAGATAGTCCGCTGCATTTAGGGTTTGTTTTACCACAACTAAGGGTCCCAAAGCCACTCATGATAATGTCCCCCAAAGCATTGACATGATGAATGAGACGTTATGAATGAAAAATCATGATTTATCCGCCAGACAAATGTCTTCCACTTATCAATAGTCCAGTCTCGATATTCCTGGCTTCAGTGTAGGTGTAGTTGACAATGACGCTTGGTCGAAAGAGGCACGTGAGTGGGACGTCTTCTGCGCAGTCCCATATCCAGCAGTGTCCGCTGAACTGTGTGTTTCAAAACACTTGGACCTGCACTGGGTTGGGCTGTCAGCTGAGCCACTGTCTGGCTGCGAGTTTCCAGTACCAAGCGGGACAGTCTCTGACGTCTTTTTTCTTTGACGACGTCTGGATGTCCAACACTTTGGCATCTACTGCTTGTTTTACCGTCATTTATCCACTTGTATAAATAATATCAAGCCAGATCGTGAACAACCAACCAGTCGAGCAGTTTCGGAGATACTAACTCCGAGGCTTCGAGCCATTACAATCTGTCTTCTGTCAAATTTGCTTAGATTACCTTCTCCTGCAGCAGTTAAATAGCATTCCAATTTAATCACCTGCTTGCCACGCCATCCAGACGAATTCATTGAAAAATGTGGAGATAGTCATGATGCTTTGGCTCGACAGTGCATATATTTAAAGATTTTGCAACTGATTTTTGCGTCGGCTGATTTTTGTCACGTCAAAAACAACAGTTTAACTTTAAAAGCATTAAAAGCAATACGTAGGTATTTTTCTAATCCTTTTTCCACTCCACCACGAACTTTCTTTCCATTTTGTGGTCCTTCTTTCAGTATTTGGAAGTTTTACTGGACGTAGCCATTCCCCGGAAAACACAGCACTAAGCTCTAAATGTTATCAGTTCCCATAGGACACAATACTAAGCCCTTTTTTTAATTCCATCGACGGATCCAATGGACTGGAGAGCCCCTATCCCAGTGGGTCAGCTGTTCTGTCGATGGCGAAAAGAAAGAAAGTTCTCTTATGTAGAAGTAACGATTGATGCCTCCCAGCCGGGATAGTAGTTAGCGACACTAACTGCTGTAAGGGCTCGGTTTCGAATTCCAGAGGAGGCAGGAATCTTGGTAAATGTATAGTGTCTGTGCGGCGTGGAGGCACTTTAAATATGCGGCAAGCCGAAAATTTTCTTGAGAAGTTAGTGATAAAAGAAGAACGACGAGAGAGCTCTCAAACCCGTTGACAGTCTCTCTCAAAATTTGGGGGGCGAAACGGAAGTGAGTCTGGCTATCACTTATATGGTGCTCAAGGCT
Source organism: Stegodyphus mimosarum (assembly GCA_000611955.2). NCBI lineage: Eukaryota > Metazoa > Arthropoda > Arachnida > Araneae > Eresidae > Stegodyphus > Stegodyphus mimosarum. The sequence goes on along the minus strand of KK118355.1, from coordinate 222,393 downwards.
GTTTTTGACCACAGGCGCATTTCATTATATTTCACAATGATTATCGTGGGCTTGTGTTGAACTTAGGTAAGTGAGTTAGATAAATGAGATCGGTAACTAGAACAACAGTTACCGATCTCACTTATCTAATGATTTATGGTTTTTCCCTTTCCAATCAATAATGTTGTATTTTTAGCCCTTTAAAATTTTAATACCATGTATTGTACAGCGTTTTTGAATTATGGTATGAGGTATTTTCTCCCTCCTTTTCGCATGCGTCCGTCGAGGAACACGAAGTACATTCAACATGTATTCGAAAGTTCCGGTGTTCGAATCCTGGCATTGCTAATTTTTCACGTCTCCTGCATCGATAATCCCAACGACTATACAATGACACCCTAACTAAAAGGTGGTGGACGATAATTCATAAGCAACAAGGTTTGGGCATTGAGTCCACTCATCCCCACTAACGGGTTCACCAGTGGCCGAGCGGTTAAGTCACTGAACGGGGGTATTTTCGACCTGGGTTCGATTCCATGCGAACAGGTTGACTGCATGGGCGTTTTGTAGGAAAAACCACAAAATGTCTAATGTATATTATGTGTCATGTATATACGAACCAGTTTCCCCCAGAAAGTCCTCCACGAAGGCATCCCTTAGGCAGTTAGCCCTGGTGTGCTTTACCGTAATCAAATAAACCAAACCATCCCCAGTCGCCCTTCAATAGGAGGACTATATAAGGTATTTTTTCTCTCCTTTCCGCATGACTTTGTATAATTGGAAGCACTCTCGACCCGTAGTAGAGATCCATAGTTCGAATGGTATTGCGCATTTTTCACATTCCAGCATCTGCGTAATCTAATGGCTGTACAATGGAATAGGATTATTTCTCTTCAGAAAGCGCAAAAACATATCCTTCAATTCACAGCATTTTACATGCGACATTTTGAAAGAAGATAAATTTAAAAGTAGCAGACGATATTTCTCATTTGAAATAACAAGCTGTTGCCAGAAAGTCTATTCCAAAGCATTTGCTTTTTATAACTTATTATCGAAATCGTTCTAATAATGTATAACACCCTCTGTACAGTCAAACACTAATTAAGATTATTATTTTTCTTGTATCTGCTTTATCTGAAAGTAAGTTGTTTTAAGTTTGTTTGCGGAGGACAGCAGACCGAAGGAATAATTTACGAATACACTAGACCATATTTCAAGCATGGTACGTATGCAGATCCAAAAGTTTACGGCCTCACGTATAAAAAATATTTGGCAATAATTCCTCTTGCAGACATGTAGTGACAATAGTAAATTAGAGAGTTTTGTTGAAGAAACGGTACACTTTCATTTTTGAATGTTTACGAAATGAAGTGATATGTTAGTTTATTCTAAAAATTTTAAAGTTAATCATTGCTCTGTACTTATATTTTTGATTAAAGAAGGTCTTAAAATCGTAGAAATAAAATGATGCTTGGACCATGTATATATTGATCTGTCTCTTTCCTATCATACTGCGAAAAAAATGGGTGAAACAAATTCAAATAGGCTGAGAATCCTAAAAGATGAATTTCGTGAAGGTTGACTACTGGAAGCATTAAAATCCCAAAATTTTAATGTACCCAAGAGGAAATAGTGAGTGATAGGAGATTAAAATTCAAGGAAATAGCACCAAGACTAGATCTGTCTTAAATACGTTTTTCATATTTTACAGGAACATTTTCGTATGAGCAAAATCTCTGCAATAATCTGGATTTCTTTCAGCTATTCCAGCAACTTGTCAATGCAATTCTAAAACAGCAGTGTGGATTTAAGAGGTCAGACCATCCTCTCACAGCCCAAATTTAGTTCGAAGTGATTACTATCTGTTTTGTAAGTTGAAACTGACCTTCATGGAAAGAAATTTGGCGATAGCGATGGTATGAAAAGTCCATGAAAATTTTTAAGACAAACTTTCAGATTACGTTTCAGGGGATTCAGGTGTTCACTAAACGTTATGAAAAGTGTATTTAAGTTCAAGAACATCATATGAAAAGTAAACGATTAAAATTTTTATATTTGTTTTTGAAGTATATCAGGCTTGAGACGTTCGGAGCTACCAAAGTACTCTGAGTAAATAAGACTTTTAGTCAAAATATGTAAAGTCTCTTTGGAGTAAATTTACTAATGTCTTATTGAGCATAAGCAGGTGTTAAGATTATTGTGTCAGAGTAATAATACATCTGATATTTTCAGGTCATTCTTTGGCAGAGCTGAGAATTTTTTTCGGAAAAAAACCCGTTCTGTACTGTAAAAAAAAATTCTTTCTTGATGTCAAAGTAACTACATTAATTTACGGATAGATAATAACTAGTTCTTCCTTTTTACTATTCTTCTCAGTTTTCTTCTTATTAGTTCGTCCCAACCAGAAGTTTATAAAAAAACAGTTGTCTGGTGTAAGAAAAATTTCTTTCTTCATTTAAATTAAAATAACACGCCGAATAACGATTATTGGAGAAGTTAAACAACAAGACTCATTTATAAACATTCCGCTGATTTTTGTTGCTTAACTTCTCCAATAATTCTTCTTAATATCAAAGCAACTATGTTAATTTACTAACAATTGATAATTAGGTCTTTTACAATTCTTCTTCTTGCTAATTTGTCCCAACAAGAAGTACAGTAAAAAACATTGTTCTGTGCTGTAAGAAGAAACTTCTTTCTTGATGTCAAAGATGTAGAGTTAAATGTTGGTGCACGTTTTTCTAATCCTTTCAGTCATTTCTCAGTTCATCATATCAATGTTCAGTTTTCTTAGTAAGATGGCTTACAAAACTTTTTCTTTGGTGTCTTTATTCACTAATGTTTTGTGTGTTAACTTTATTGGATAACACGTTTTCCGTACTTATGTCACATAAACCTCAACAGCAAAATCCTGAAATATTTAAAAACAGCATATCTTTAGAATTTCCGACAGTTAGTCTCGCGCGCTCGAGCTAAAAATATTTTTATCCGGATAGTGTTGCCACAGCTCGCTTTCAAAAAAATTGATTTTGTTAATAAAAATTCATTAAAAATTTACAAAATCCACACTATTAAAATTGCGGAGAGGCAGAGCGTTGAGTTTTGAGAGAGGCACCCCCGGATTCTAAAAATTCGTGGGTAGCTATTTTGACCATTCTCATCTTCGTACGACTTTAATCAGCCGAGATATTCACTAAAAGCTCCGAAAACTCTAATCGTGCGAGTGGCAACAGTCTTGGACGCTGGAGATAAAATGCTGCTTTGTTTCGAAAAGTATTACCACTAATCTCTTTCAAATCGTAGAGTTTGTTAACAAAAAAATTGTAAATTTTACAAAATATGAAATAAAAATAGCACTGCCAAACATTAAATATATTATTATTATTATAAGGTCATGTTCTGACGTTGAAGAAAGCGCGGGATTGCATGAGATGTCATTTTATGTCGGAGAAGTTTCGTTGATGTCAGCATTTTAAATGAATAGCTACTTTTGGCAACGTTTCTGTTTCAGATTATGATAATTGACACAGTATGTTATTGCCGCGTTAATTATTTTATTGATATTGAGAAAAAGTTGTTATATTACATTAAACTTAGATCGTCATATGTATTAACCTGAAGTGTCGAAAGGCTTTGCTTCCTGGTTTGGCAACAAACAAAACTTACGAATTTGTTGCTGCTTGGAAAGAATAAACTGATTTCATTCATGTTTTCATGAAGTTTCCTTTCAAGTGTAGATAGAACTCATAAATTTTATTTCGGCCGCAGTCCGCTCATCTGGCGGATTTGCCCGCTAGCGTGAAATATAAAATTGAAAAATCAAATTTCATGCTTCCAGATGCACATGATCGATTGGAGAACAACTTTATTTAAAATTTAATTAGTGTAGGTACCTCCTTTTTCACAATGCGAGAAACATAGATACATACATAGAGGTATGCCCCTATTTAGGTGAAAACGTACGTTATTCAAAATTGGATGGCTCTAGGTACCGTACAATGCGAGAAACATATATACATTTATGCAGAATCTTTATTATTTAATTTCTTTAAAGATAACACATGACGATAGTATTTGGTTGCTACAGTTCAAAAAGTGGTTCAGACATTTAAAGTAATATGCCGCCTATGATGACTCGAAAATCCATCCTATAATGGACCACATTACTAAATAAGAGTTTCTTCAAAGTGGACTTAGATGTAATGCTGTCAAGTTTTCAGAAGTTCTTAATTACCAATTACATTCCAGAAGATAATTTGATCAGACCATTTGCTACTCACATGCTTAGAGATCACTACTTCGTCAGCAGTCAAACCTAGTAACCAGTAAACGTCAGCAGTCAAACCTAGGCTATTCTTTTTGTCCCTGAGTGACTTTTGTCTTTCATCACTTTGCATTCTTTTCTGAAATAATGGCATTATGAAATAATAATAATAATAATAATAATAAGTAAGTAACCATAAGAATCTTCCTATTTTGTGTGAAAACGTTTTGAGCATTGATATTCTTTCCTGAATATCTTTTGCTAAATAGTGAGGATTAAGATATTTATGTGACAATGATAAATTTATTTTAATAGTCGTGTTTCTGGATACATTGAATTTATGTACGTTTAACATTTAAACTTTTATTAAAATGTTAATTAGTGCAAGCATGTGTATTTTTTTTAATCTAAGAAAGATGTAAAATTCTGAATTCTGAGACCCTCCATGCGCCAGAGAAGTGAGTCCTGCATCACAGTCCGGGGTCATCATTTCGAGCATCTTCTCTAATGACGATCGTTGTTTGTTTTTGTTCTTATTTCTTGGTTTCTACTGTACTAAACGCAATAAAACACGTTTTGTTTCACTATTTGTGTTCTTGCTTTTTTACGTTTTGTGTTCGTCACTACCGCGCCAGGGAAACGTTTCCGACCATGCATTGCTGTGGGATTTCCCATCGTCTAGATGTACTCTATCTCTCTTGAAAGTTTATCATCGCTATACTGATACACCCTGTGTACTAAAGTATTCTCAGTTACTCACTCAAGATCTGCATCAGCATCTGTTCGCGTGATGCAGAAGGAACTTGGATTGAAATCTCAATCTTTGATCTTAGATATGTTAAGAAATACAAGCAGCTTGTATAGTTTGTGCATGAAACATATATAGTCTTAGTATTTTGATCTGGATTTGAATCTGAATTAATGGATTGGCTGTTTTCGACGGTTTTCTTCATGTGTAACGTAAATATGAGCCATTTTTATTTACAAATTCCTCCACAAAGGTAGTTTTGTCTTAGGCAGATAGCCCTTGAATGCCTTGACGTATTAAATAAAAAAGTTTTATAATTGTGAATTTAATATTAATCTATCATAAAAAGTAAAAACCCAATTTACTCACTATTCTTGTTTTATAATTCGCCAGCTGAAGTACATCAACTGAATGTCAATATGAGAAATTCACGGATCAACAATCTTGTACAGAGGCTGTTCACACACTGTTTAGAAGATTTTTCTCTGCTGTAAAAAACATCGTCTGCTTCGAAATTGTTTTTAAGAGCAACTATATTTTTGAAAGTATAAATTATCATATGCTACTTGACAGTTTTGTTTTCATGCAGAACGTCACTTTTTAAGAAGCAATGGATGGAAAGCTATGTTTGTGCGCTTCTTGAAGAAAATTATTCGTGTCTAACTATTAAAAAGCTCTGCCTTGGTTTTTCGATGTCTAAAGTTCGATAGGTAATATTCACAAAAAAAGAGGGAAAAAAAAACCCCAAAGTTTGACTTCAAGTGGAAATATTGTTTCAAATACATATCCAACTTCAGATTGAAATTTTCGAATGTTGCAAAAGCAAGGACTTTAATGTTAAAAGAAAATTCGCCAAATCAAAGGACAGTTGCAAAATCATTAAAAATGCTCTGTGTCAACTACAAACAAAGGGATTAATGCTGACATAAGTCTTGAAGAAACATAATGTGCATTGCCTTTCTCCACGACATATCGCCAAAAGCAGAACGTGCTGCAGAATTCTCTATGAGAAACAATTATTCGGACAAAAATGTAAAAATGTTGTCTCAATGCATGAGTCTTGAATGTGTTTAAATGACCGCAATAAAAAGAGATCCATTTGTTATCATCAAAGAAAAGAAAAAGATTTTAAAAAGATGGTTCAAAGAATTTAAAGGAAGTTTTTCAAGGAGGTTTATGATTGTTTTTTTTTATATAACGGCAAATTCAAAATAGAGAGATCTGGATGGAAACACACAAATCAAAAAGCACATATTGTTAGAACATATTTTTTCTGATAATATGTGAATAATTTTCAAATATGAAATACCTTTTCTCTATCTTCACTGTCATCAGTCAGTAGAACTGCATCAAGACAAAGCAAGCAGTCACATTTCAAAATCCACTGTTTTCCTATAGAAAATGGAACAAAAAATGGGTGTCACCCGTACCCCTGAATCTACTAGATACGACATATGGATATTTGCGCTTTTGGACTTTTAAAAAGCGGATTGTCCAAATGTCGACTTGCAGTCATCTTCAGACTTTGGAAAGCTGTTCAAGAGGAATTAGATAAAATGCCTCTTTCGATACTACAAAAGGCTTTATTGTCTTAGAAGTTACGGTGCAGAAAAATAGCCAAAAATAAGGATTATTAAGTGGAACATTTAAAACACAAAAAGTTTAGGCAAAATATTTCTATGTATACAATGAAAATCATCTAAAAATGTCCGAACAGCCTCTGTATTCATAGCCGGAGTACTTTGTTTAAAGTGATTTAAAGTCTTAGATTTGGAACAACTGATAAACCTGCAATTACTTAAAAGAGAAAAGTGTTCAAGGAAAATGGTAATGAGTTGCCATTTACATTAGAAAAAAAAGAATTGGATATAAATGATAATGAGTTGTCTAATCAGCGGGTTCTTCTTAATGTGATCGACATGTTCTTAATGTGATCGACATGTTCTTAATGTGATCACTCCCGTGCCATGAAAACTGGCGAAGTTTTCATGACATGCATAATTTTGAATTTTTGAAAATATCCAGATCTGGTACACAGAAGCATGTATGTCCGAGCAGATTCTCTTTGAATGGTTTTACACAACGGAAGCAAAATAATTCTGGGTTTGTCGAGATTAAAATGAAAGAAAATGTCAGCATAGAATTATCTTTTTTACGATAATTTTTAAAATGAAGCAGCAGTACATATTTTGGATTAGTTCTTGAAGCAAGTATTTCTTTACCCTGAACAATTCTCTATTGATTGAAGTGTAATCTGACATAAACCTCAGCTTATTTCTTAACGTCTTTTATTTGAAATCAGCTCAGAAATCAGGAGAGTTTTCTTGTTTATCAAGGCCCCCTCTAGGCATTTTGCCACCAGGTGCAATCCGTATGGGTCCCTTTTGCTGTTCACTACCCTCCCTAAATTATAAAAATTTTACCATTATTAAATTTTACTGTTGAGTGCTTTTCTAAATTGTAAAAATTTCGTCTTCTGGTGCATCCACTGTTACGCAGGTTCTGACGATGACCCTGCGTGTATTAAAATGAGTTTACTCCTCTCTTATAGCCGCACAAAAGGGAGTGGTTAGTGACGTACCCAAGAACCCGAGTTCGAATCTCGGAGGAGGTGTTGATGTAATTAGTCCGTCACCTCGTAGGAGGCAACGGTCGCCCACCTATTAGATGCCTTCATAATAAAGTGGCCACAGCTTCCGCCTTAGTAGTGACCAATGTCTGGTTAGGGCCCGTCATTCAAAAAAAAGTTCCTTCTCTTATGAAATGTACACTGGCAGTTCATAAACTGGTGTAACACAAAAGCAACGCTAATTCAGAACTCAAAGTTACACTCTCCACATACACGCACACAAAAAAGGGGGGATAGTTTTATATCTATATCTAACACCTTATACGGTTTAGTATTTACCGAAATTCAATTTATAGGATTTTTCTACTCATTTCTACAAAACAATTTATAAAAACCTTTTGACAACTTTCTGAGCACTCTTATCGAGTCTACTAATTTTAAAGTTTTTAAGTCTAAAATTTAATTGAAGTTTTACACTGTATCATATTCTTTATTCCCTATTTGTTTTGAATAAGGTCAGAATTTACTTAAATTTAATTTTAGTTAGTAGAGTAATATTTTTCTTTTTTATAAAATCTATTTTTAATTCAAATTTTAATAAAAGCTTAAAAAAGTTTTTCTTTTGGTTTCAAAATTCTATCTTTTGTTCCAATTTGTAGCCTTTTGAGGGATTACTTTCTCGCCACTGTATAGTTTCGCCCATGAAGCCAAACTGGCAAATCTAAACGTCACTACCAGTACGATCTTTTTCATAGTTTCGGCTGCATTCTAATTGAAAGTGCACGAAATTTTTAATTATATCTTGTGAGTTTTTATGTCATTTCCGTATTGATTAAGTCTTTTCACTAAAGTTTGACAATTTCATTTGTAGAGACATTAGTCTATTACGAAGCAGAAGAGGTGAAAAATGAGCAACGCCTTCGCCGGGAATCGAACCACGGACCTCTCGGTTACGCGTCGAGCGTGCAGACCACTACACCACGAAGGCATGCGAAGAAGGCAGGAGAAATACCTTACACATTTACGTTTACAATTCTTTGGATAATGTTGTTCTCTTTGTCTAACAGTAAAATTATTTTTATTTGAATTTTTCACTAAAGTAATTTATTATTTAACTTATGGTTATAGAGTTCTGTTTATTTAAAGGTAAAAAATTTTGATTCGAATTTATTTTGTTTTTTCCTTGCTTTGGGGAGGAGCCAGAATTTTCGGGTGAACTATTATAATTAAAATACATTGAAATGGTTCATCGGCTAATTCTCGATGTAGAAAAGCAAGGATTTTGTGGAAGAGAGATTTCGATTGATTTCAATGTTCCTCCTCCTGACGAAGTGGCACTGAAATTGTTTGAATTCCTCTTCTATTATGTTCTTTTTTCTTTAAATTTCGTTGATTTTTTTTAATTGGGGTATCACTTGTTTGAAGTGTTTTGGTTTTAACATTTATTAAATTCATTTTGCATTTATAGGATTATTTAAAATTTATTACAGTCGAATCCGGTTAATTGGACAACCGGATAATCGGACCAGCCGCTTTTTCGGACTGAATCTTAAAGAATCGAAACAAATCCTATGTACATAAGCCTAATATTATTCGCTTATATGGACCAAAATTACGTTTAATCGGACCAAAAAACGTAAGAGCGAATAAGAAACAGAAGCCACAAGTCGGCGGCGTACAGCGAATGTACAGGTGGTCCACGACATATGGGAGGATCTGTAGCTGCGCTCCCCAGGAGAATGCTTTATCGAAGGTCAGAAATTCCTTCAGGTCAGGAAGTGCATGACAACAGCAAAACCAGTGAAAGCTGATTACGCGCACCATTTTCTTTGATATTTCTTAAAACAGAGCCATCAGTAGCCGCCAGCGAGGTTATTGGTCCCACTGCGTCTAAGAGTTTCGAGGAAATGAACAATAGAGTGTTCGGCTCCACCTGAAAGGAATTCCTACCCGTCAATCATCATTAAAGTTTGTACGAGAAAGCTATCATTTCACCACCCTTTTGGGATGATTTTAGTGCCAAAGCTTTGAATAGCGAGCATTTTAGTTCCCTCTTCGCCTCAACATCTTGACCCCGAAACACCAAAGTTTCTTCAGACCACTTTAGTTAGTGAACTGTGCGCATGTCTTGTCTCCCCTGCCAAAATGCCACGACGGGATTTGACGTTAACTGAAAAAATTGGTTTCCTGCAACAACGACGAAACACTAGTCAGCGTCGGTTGGTGGAAATTAACGGATTGGCAAAGACTACAATTTCGTGCTTGATAAAACAAGAGAAGGAGCTGCGAGAAGAATGGGCACAATATAAAGAACAAGGAGGAACTTCCAAAGAACAGAAGCGTGAAAGCAAGGATCCAGACGTCGATGAAGCTCTTAATGAAGGGTTTGCCATTGTTACTGAACGAGCTGTGCGAGTAAGCGGCCCTATGTTAAAATGCAAAGCAGAAGAACTCGTTAAAACGCTGGGCCACGATGACTTTAAAGCTACGAACTGTTGGTTGTCTATATGGAAGTCTAGACATGACATAAAATTCAAGAAGGCACATGGCAAGAAAGAAAGTGCTGATAGTGTAGGTACTGAAGAATAGAAATCAACAAAATTGCCCGAATTTCTTGAAAATTTTTCAGCAGATGACATTTACAATGCTGATGAAACTGGGCTGTATTATTGTGCTACACCGGACGGCTTCTTAAGCTACGAACATGTTGCATGCTCTGGCTCCAAAGAAAACGCGGTGAATCGCGTAACTGTCTTGCGCTGCTCAAACATGTCAGGAACGGATGAGAGGAAGCTGTTGTTTATAGGGAAAAACACTAAGCCTCACTGCTTTGAAGGACTTAGGATGAACAGTTTACCAGTTGTGTATCGTGCGAACAGAAATGCGTGGATGACCTCTGAACGTTTTCAAGAATGACTGAAGGATTGGGACAGAGAGCTACAACACCAGTCGAGAAAAGTACAGCTTCTTCTTGACAATTGTGCAGCACATCCTCATTTAGATTGCTTGAAGATCATCCAATTGGAATTTCTACCTCCAACGACCACAGCTTTAGTCCAGCCAATGGACATGGGCATCATCAAAATTTTGAAGACCCTTTATCGTGCAAGGTTGGTTAATTACATCCTTGAAGCAATTGAAGAACGTCTGCTGACCTCATCGTCAAAAGCCAGCGAAGTTAGTGCAAAGGTCAACACCTTACAAGCAGTTACATTTGTGGCCGACAGCTGGAGAAAAGCGAGCAGTGAGACAATTCAGAACTGTTTTTCTCACTGGTTTTAAGCACTTGGTTTTGGAGATGGATGTGGACATGCTCATTGAAAGTGAAAATGATAATGGACATGTGGAACTTCAACAGGTACAAAATTGCGAAGAATTTTTATCCATCGACAACGAGCTTCAATGCTACAATGAAAATGAAGATTACGACACTGCAAGCGTTGCTCGAGTTGCAGCAAAACACACGACAGCATCGGAAGACCAAGAAAGCGATGATGAAGATGTCGCTAATAAGTTGGTGCAAGTGAGAACACAGGATGAGAGGAAATGCATTGAAAATTTGCGTCGGTATTTCATGCAGGAGGGAAATGAAGGCAGACCCGTTGCTGCGTTAGATATTTGTGGCGTTTTCGTTCACGTGCAATCCTCAAGGGAACGCGTCGGATCACACTGGATAAGTTCTTCAAATGTTGACTGGAACTTGGTAAGAACTTGTTTTTATTGTGCTTCGCATGCTGAGTATCGTGGAGATCGTTTCTTAGAATTTGTTTCTAAATTAATTTTCTCCATGAAAAAAGTTCGACTGTAGTTCTTGTTTGTACATGTATGTTCGCCATACGTATGTACCTCACAATAAAGGTCATAGTTACATTTTAGTACATGATTTACATGTGCATTTACTGTTTACTAGATATAGCACGTCCCGTCTTACAACGTAGGACATGTTCGTGTAGTAGAACCAGCCGGCTATTAGAACCCAAATGATCGCTTCCGATGTGGTCCGATTATCCGGAATCGACTGTACTTATGAATTTCAATTTTTGGTCTTTGTGAAAAATTGGTTGTAAATTTCTTACTTTATGTCTTTACTGATAATTTTCAGCAGCTTAATGCGCGAAAATACTAGGCATGATTGCATTATGTTTTTAAAAAAATTGTTTTGTAATTATGAATTTAGTATTGCCGATTGTAATGAAAAAGGGAGATGCACAACTAGATGTTACAGCCATATATAAAATTGCAAATTTCTACGGCTAATCATTTTTGAGCTATGCGAGATCCATAGAAACATACTTATATGCAAATGTCATGAAAAAAATCCCTTCTGAGTCCGTTTTAAATCAATAGGTTTGGAAAATAAGAGTCCCTTATTCTCTGCATACCTACAGATGTCACGCAAATATTCGACAAAATGGATTCTGAACGGTAAAAATGGATACTTCCGTTGAAATATTATACCTAAAATGTTTCGCGATTACAATAATTCCTTTACTTTACACAAGGACGTAACAATCATTTATTAAAGAGTAATGATAAAAAATTTGAATAATGTAAAACTGTTATTTTAATTTCCGTCAATTCTATCGAATGCCGGTGCACTATGTATCTTCTTTACTTCAGTTAAAAGTACGCTTTACAGTTCTTTTAAAGAATTAAACAAGATTGCCATGGACTGTTTTCCTCTGTTGTATTTAAAACGATTGCGACATTGAACCTATCTTTAGCTTTAGCTTTTTTGGATGAACCATCATAATATTTTGTTGTATTAAACGGAATTTTATCATGGTTACCTTTTTTAGCCCTTACAGCCAGCCAATTGTTCAGTTTATTTTATCTATGTTATTACAGTACCGACAATCTACGTTACTTACTTATTATCACAACCACCATAGTAGAAATCGCCACAGCTTCAGAATACGCCGTACTCTGGTAACCGCATGACAATTATTCAGGCAACCATGCCAACGACAAATATTCAGTTTCCAAAGTCTCTATTTTCGAAGGTGTTGTTTTCTTTCTTTCTGTTTCTCTTTTTTTTCGTATTCCTAGTCCATTGTCTTTTAGAGAAAAATTATGATTATTTTTTGCCTTTAACTCGATTTTAAAATTCGTGGTTGTAGTATTTACCGATAATTGAAAAACTCTGATGACACACCACATGACTTCATTGTACGGAATATTAAATTATACGCATTTTGCATTTCATTTAGCGTATTGGATTGAATTAAATACACTTCCTGGATAATTCACAATACACAATAGAATAAATGCACTCTTTAAAATTCACTATATTTGTTTACCATAGCGACACTCTCGTTCACTTAACAGCGTTACATCTCATTCATTTTATAAATCAGGCCCACCAGCGGCCGAGCGGTAAAGAAGCTGAACACTGGTAGTTCGGTCCGAGGTTCGAATCCCGCGAATGGGCTGGCTGCATGGACGTTTTCGTGGTTTTCCCCATGTGTAACGTGTATACGAGCCAGCTTCCCTTAGAAAGTCCTCCACGAAGGCATCCCTCCCCTTAGGCAGATAGCCCTCGTGTGCTTTGCCGTAATTGAATAACCTAACCTAACCATTTTATAAATCAGAATGCGTAAAAAGTTATATCATCTGAGGAATTACCTAAACGTTGCCACATGTTCTATTCGAATACTAGAATAAATCTAAAACGATGTATAAGAAGTTCAACAAACAAACAAAAGAGAGAGAGAGAAAGAAACAGTTTTTCACAGACAATTGAGTATTTCTCATTCAATTAATTCAGTTCTCACTTCACGACAAGGCAAAAAAACATAAAAACTCAAAATATCTATATTAAAAGTTACTTAGTAAATCTTAAACACTTATTTCCTCGAATGAATTCGAAAATGGCTGAAGTATGATTTAATCCGCAATGGTAAAACAAGGCATTATCTTTGTTGTTGCGAAGCTTAGTTTCTCTAGATTGGCAACAAATCCACTATTCTGCTAATTTTGAAATGTAAACAAATATGGCTGCTATGCTAAAAATAATTAGGCTTAGCCGTACTTAAACAACTTTTAAATTATTGATAATTCTACAAATATTGCATGCAGATTTACTTAGGTCATAAAAACCTTAACCGGGAGATAAGAACAACATAATTCAATCATTTAAAAAAATGCACAATTTACAAACATATAAGAACAAAGAAATTGAGATCACTGAGCCAAGTAACAGAGTGGACATACATGCACACAGATATTTATATACGTTTGGTACGGCCGGTTGCAACCAAAATAGGAGGTGCAAATCTACATATTATAGCAGTCCTATATACGAAATTTCAGCGTTCTGAGGCTACTCGTTCTTAAATTATGCGAGGTACATACATACATATGCCATGAAAAATTCAATTCTGTATCTGTTTTAATCAGTTTTATAATTTTTTTTTGGGAAAAAGAGTCCTTTATTCTGTCCTTACGTAAGGATGTCACACAAAACATCGTTAAATTGCATTCGATAGCTGTCAAAATGGATATTTTTGTTGAAATATGATACCTAAAATTTTTCGTGATTACAACACTTCCTTTTGACTTCGTACAAGGAAGTAAAAGAGAGGTGAAAACTTTTCAGGAATTTATTAATTTGTCGCATAACCTCTAAATGCTTCGAATTCTTTCTCAAAGCAACTACAAGGAAGTTTCCAGCACAAAAACAAAAACACGTTTGTAACTAGGTTCACTAGATATAAACATGTTTATATCTATTAGGATATGAATATAATTGTATGTATGTAAGTGAAATATAATTATTTGCAGTAAAAGTAATTGTTCTTTTATGTTCCGTAAACTTCGCGAAACTTCGCCAAAGTGGTCGCGATAATACGTAAGTACTCAATCTAAATTCATTTTAATTTGCATGTGTATTCCCGCGATATTTAGGTACATAAACAATAGTGGTTAGTTTTTTTAATTGCGTTTTGCTGATTAGCGCTCGTAGACCATCCAGAAGTAAAGCAATAAGTGTTTTCGAATCAGCTATTTGTTGTCGTGCCTTTTGTCATCATCGATAGTGCAAGAGAATAAAAATTGCACTTTTTGGTAACGTGTCTGCATTGCATAAGTTTTGAAATTATATGCTGTTATAAAAATCATTCTTTTTTATGGCTTGGTATAAGTAAAAATATCATGTCTAGATATAACAAAAACGGCCTTAATATGCACTGCATTATTTAGATTAAATCTTATTACAGTGATTCTATATTTTCCCGCCAAAATCTGTTAAGTGTTCGAATTAAAGTTAAGCCTTTTTGCTATCGTTCCACCATGAAACTGTTGTCATGCTGCTAATTCCCTAGAACTCATGCAACGATTTCTAGCACAGCATAGCACTAGAAACTTCCGAACAGCTAGCATCTAAATTCCGAATGGCTAACACCCCGGATGGAGGCCCGTTCGAATGACATCCAGCACGTGCGCATCTGCGTCAAGAAATTCATGATAAGAATTAATTTTAGACTAATACACTTAAGTAAAATTATTATAAATACATTATTGTTTTTAAGACAGGAAGGGGAAGTAACCAGATTAGAAGAGATCCTTGAAGACTGCTGAAAAACAAAATAAAATTAACTTTATTAAAACTAAATTATTAACATAAAATTAACTTAAAATTTACCTATGGGTTGATAAAATGAAAGAACGTGTAGAACAATCAATATACAGAAAGTCGTTTCTGATAGGAATAGGTAGTTTTCGAAGCAGCTACAAGTCACGAAAACGTTTTGCATATTAAAAATACACTGTAGAAAAATTAGCTGCATGTGAAGATGTGAAAACCTCTCGTAAACAACAAACATAAGAGATTATGATAGGAAATATATTGAGTGAAGCAATTAATTATCACAGTAAACTTAAATTCAGTAACTCATAATTACTTACATTCAGACATCCTTTATCATTTTACGCTTTTAAACAAAGAAATAACAAACTCATCCAAGTCAAACATTATATACTCTTCTACTGTCTTTGCAGTTTTATTTTACTTCACTTCTTTAAAACATTAATAATTTTCCTCAAAATTTACGCAATTTATAACAAAATTAATTTTCATTGCATTTGCCACTGCGATTGCGATAACAATGCCATTGCCCTTGCCCCTATGACGCATTTAGGATTAAATGCTTACGGTTCTTTGCAAAGTTCGATGCAACGTATTTTGAATGCATAATGTTTAGCCTTGCGACTCGAGACACAATATCGAGCAATAAATAGGAAGATGACGCTCCATTGTGTAAAAAACTGAAATATGTGGAAGAACCCTCGCTCAAACTCGACAAACATTTCTCACAACAGCAAACGACAGAGTAGTTCCAATACAGGAGCACGTGTTCCTCCTCTGTACTCATAAAGAAGTGACTGCGCAATATTTTCGCTGGTCTGGAAATGGTAAAAGGAAAGAGGGGGAAAGAAGGGTATGGAAAAAGGGTGAGGAAGAGAGCGAAGAAATTTCTCCGACCTTCTTTCAAAACGGAAGTCCAAAATTCTTAAGCTTCCCAAAAATATTTAATATAATATAATAATATAAAGCGGTCAAAGAATGCAGTATAAGGTCGAAAAGAATTCTTAACGGATCGGATTTTTTCCTTTCTACATTTCATTCCGTTTTATATATGAAATCCCGTTTAATAAATTCGATGGTAGAAAATTGTTTGAATGAGGCGGCTGGATCTGTTGTTCCATTCGCAACGAACAAGCGTGGATGTGTAAGCCTACTATATGAGGGACTGATGAAAAGAGGGGACATTCGGAAAAAATGTCATCAAAACTTTTACGGAACTTCGCAGATGAGAATGAATTTCTGAAGCACTGAGGCTGAAGCAGCGGAATATATGTACAATGTTCTCGTATCTGAAATGATTTTAACTAATACGTGAAAGTATAAAAGTGAAGTATAAATCACACCTTACGATATGCAGTATAGTTTGGTTTGGTTTATATGATTACGGCAAAGCACACGAAGGCTATCCGTCTAACGGCAGGGATATCTTTTTGTAGGATTTTCTAAGAGACTAGTTCTTATACATGCTACACATGGGGAAAACCACGACAATGACTATGCAGCCAATCCGTTTGCCCAGGGATTCGAACCCCGGACAGAAATACCAGTGTTCAGAGACCTTATTGCTTGGCCGCTAGCGGGCCCCGATGCGCAGTATAAAGCACGGTATTATTGATTGTATATTTCTGGAATATGTCACATTATTTCAAAATATAGTTAAAAAATCTTATTTAAAATACCTTTTTGAAAATTTATGCTTGTCTTAAATAAACCTAACCGCGCAACATCCTAACTTTTGAAAAATACATAGTGACTATACCTTGTCAGGATTGCTGTTCCTTCTGGTTGATTTTACAAACATAACTGGAGCCCTGAGTCAGAAAAACTCAATCCTGAGTCAGGTAACTGAATTCTCCATCACTCGATTCATCTCGAGTTTCCTTAATCGCTGACGAAGGTATGGGAGGCATGGCTTGGACCGGTGATATATCCAGTGCGGGCTTGTTCGGCTGGATGCTTTCTTGGCTGTTGCTGCTTTGACTGATACCGATGGAAATCAGCTCCTTTGGTGTGGAGGATAGTTCCTGCATTTTTGACTTTTGTAGGTTCTTTTACTTGGGAGGTATTTGCGAAGAGGAGTTGTCTTCCTCGTTTTACACCATGATATCATCACTTTCGCCGTGCAAGACAGCAAACCTGTTGCAATTGGATTTTGAGGGGGGGAGAATTAAGGAATATTCTTCGCTTATTGCGTATAAGTTCGAAGTCCATATCCTCCTTATCTTTAGGGTTGGTTGCAGCAGCGTCCTCAGTTTTGTCAGCGGAGAGCACTTCCGGATATAACTTGCGAAACTCAGGAAACTCGCTGGCAATGATTTTAACGAATTGTCGTGACATGCGGTAGAACACTATGTCCTCTTGTAAAAGTGTGTTGTTATCTTTCTACCCTTTAAGATTTCAGCACCTTGCAAGTACTTGCTTGAAGAGGTCTATGATTCAGTTCGGCGGTAGCACGAGCAAAGGCAGAATACATCTGCGGTAGCTTTGTAAAGTGCACTTGTGTTACCCACAAGGATGCTTTACTACTTTCAAAACGCGAGGTTCAAACAAGCGCTGCAGCCTGATTCCTAATCACTCCATGGGGTATAAGAACACGCAGCCAGATTTTGGGGAAATATCTCGGTTGATTGGCGATTCAATTTCGGGGGGCGGCTGTAAAAAAGAAGTACCCTGTTTTCTTTAGAAAATTTCCCACTGTATTTCGGTTTGATGGCCAAAATTCAAATGAATCAAACATTAACAATAAATAACTATGAGTAATAAAGCACTTTGCTTTGGCAGCAAATGAAACAGCAATTTAATCTCAGTGAGAAGTATCTTAGTCATTTTTTTGCCTCACTACTTTAATTGAAAAGGAGGTTGATAAAAGAAGGAATTGTCATTTTTTCTTATTATAAAGCATTCTCACAACAAAACACATACCAAACCATTTATATTTACATTTATCATGCAAACAAATACTTTTGCAGAAACATCATTATCGTGCAAATAAATTATTTAAAAATGCCATTATAATCATGTACATTTACACTCTGAGCAAATCACTGCCATTCCGTAATAATAAATCCTTATTAGAAATCCAATACCTAATGCATTTTCATCCAGAACTGCTTTAATAAACTGTTCTGTTTCAAAAGTAAATATAACAAGTGACATGGAAACCCCTAACCGTGGTCATCTGGGGTGCTGGTTGATGCAGTTCACACTGACGCTAGCATAAATGAAAGTATCAAAGCCTCAGAGACATGGATGTTAGAAATTATATTTATTAAAAGTTAAAAACCTTTCCAGTTTTAAGATTTTTATTCGTTGGTATAATTTACTATACACAAATCTACTAAAATTTAAGTTAACCATGAAAATGTTCAGCGTGCTTTTAGTGCTAACCTATGATATCAACTACGATTTTATTCCATGGAACTACAACTGCTTGCTTTTATGGTGAAAAAATTCTGTTCTTAACGTGCAATTTATTTATACTCTTCTAAAGTTATTGATTTTGTTTCTTTTCAACTAACTTTGGGCTTCTAGCTAAAGAATGCACCGCTGAATGATGTTGTGAATGCGCTGATATCATACATTGGCATTACATTGGTCTCCATTGGCATTACGACGAATGAAAATGGAGACCAATGTAATGCCAATTCGACTCCATGACGAATTTCTTAGCACATGTCTTCTTAACTGGTAGCAGACTAAGGGTGCTAAACGCATCCCACAATCTTATACATGCCATTACATCTCAAATAATGGAGAATAGCTACCACAAGTTAACAGCTTTTAGTTCTTCGTGAATTCTGTTATTACGCACATACGAAGACGCGCTAGAAATCTATTTTTTTGCTGGATTTACAGAAGTATTCCCGGAGTGGACATAGTATGGCATGCAAAATGGATTTATAAATGAGTAACATTTTGTCTATGTAGATAAAAGACTATTTCGAACAATTAAGGGCCAGTTTTGCTTTGCGCACTCAAAATTTCTTTATAATATTCTGTATGTGTGGGAGCCATGTAAGAGACTTTGTGAGGATCAGCCCAAGATAAGTGACTTGCTTAGCTCAGGTCACAGTGGAACCAGAGGATTGAAGATATTTATCAATAATTTTCTTTTTAGTAAACATGACTGCGGTAGTTTTACTGACGTTAACCTGTATTTTCCATTTTTTTAGCCAGCTTCCTAATGCTTGTATATGATTTTTAAGGTTTGTATGCCAGGACTAAGAAATACGCATGGATGTTGGTAAGGGTGGGACCTAATAAGGACCCCTGTGGAACACCGGAGGAGATAGCCCGGCGGGTGGAATAATAGTTGTAGAATTAAAATCAATTAAAAAAATTAAGTTTCGCTAGGCCTAACGAAAAGCTATTTGTTTACATTTGAAAAATTCTTGGTAGCGTAGTGAGTTACGTCAGTTAGTGCACAAACTTCAATGTCTTTTTGCCCAATGGAACCAAACGTAGTGAATTATGTCAGTTAATGCATCAACTGCAGTATCTTTTTGCCCAGTGGAACAAAGTTAACTTTCAATTTTGTCTTCCTGCCCACTTGTCGAACTGCTTTGTTTCTGAGAAGAAATTTCAATTTTAATTGTAAAAATTGTTCCCTTATTTTCATTAATTGTAGTTGATGTTTTAGGTTTTTCTACATTTTACAATTTTTAATGAAAATGTGTAGAGGTTATTTCGAAGCAGGAGAGAGAAAAAATGAGAAATGCCCTCGCCTGGACTCGGACCTCTCGAATATGCGCCGAGTGTGCTGACCACTATACCACCAAGGCATGCAAAGAAAGCGGGAGAAATACCTTATAGATAGTTTGAATTTTTATGTGTTTTTGCCTTGCCGCGAAATGAGACGTGAATTGATTGAATGAGAAATACATTTCTCATTCAATCAATTCTAAATCAGACTATATCTAATATCAGACTGAAAATATTCCTGACAATGTGCGTATTATTTGCCCTGTAATTTGAATTGTATATTAATTATATCGTCGTTTTAAAATTAGTGAATCTAAATAGTCGTTTTGAACAGAGTCTGAAAGGCGTAAAACTGTACGTTCATTATTTACGCTTAAGAATAAAAGTAGCATTTTCGTCTCGATAAGAAGTAGAAGAACGTACATCGCATAAGAGAATAAAATTATTTATCACTGGAATAAATTTTATTCTCTTATGATGTTTTGTTACAGAAGTTAAAAAAAATATGCCATATGTTCTAATAATTTAAACGGTCTGAGATATTTTAACAGACGTGAAGGCTTAAATATGAATTCTAATTGATAAACTCATTTATCCCTTTCAGCTGTATGATCTGGACTATCATCAGTTGGAAACTTTGAGGATATTTTTAGCAGAAAGTATAATATGAACACAACTAGGGACATAATTATATTAATCATATATCATATACTATATATTTATTAATAATTTCATTATAATCACATAATTATGCGAAAAACATTTTTAGAGTTTTGAAGTTTCAGCTTCGAATCTAAAACTTTTATCTTTTCTTAAATTACCCTCAAATTCATTAAGAGTGTTTTAGAGGCAACTTAAAGAACGCCCTATTCCTGCAGTAAACAATTCGAATTTTTTGTAGTGAAGACATCGATGGCAGTTGAATGTCTAGCTAAAAGCTACCGCATTCCACTCGCATTTTGTTTTTAACTCTTATTTTCGTCTTTAACAAACAAACAAACAAAAAACTATATTTTGAAGATACTTGTTAAACCCTTTAAATTCTTTTTGAACAGCATGGATGAAGAAAAAGGATTTTTTAGATTTAAAAATTTCGTACTTGCTTGTGAATTGGATGTATCGTCTTTCTTTTTTCCCCTTCCTTTTAGAAGAACGAGAGTAGAAGAAGTACTAGATTGCTGCCAGTGTGAGTGTGATGAGTCGATGGCCAAGATTATGCCACTCGTCTTCTAAAGAGCGGAAATCAAACAATGCTCCGCAGTTAGGGTTGCCAAATTATAACACCAGCTCGCCAGTTCTTCAATACCGCCAATCTCGTTTATTGCTGTGACCATATATACAGGAACTAAAACAATACTTTCAGTTTAGCAATCCTTCCAGCGCACAAGTAGACTTTATGGACATGCTATGCTAAACAAATAACCCTATTTTGCTTCGAGCCATGTTAAAGAATGATTAAATATGAAAATGTTTAGTCTTTCTCTTTAGTATATCGCAGGAGTATTTTCATACCGTCAGAGACTGAAAACCGCATTTTTCTAAAATATATGAATTCCAATTTAAACCTTACTATCGTAGTATACAGAGGCTGCTCGCACATTTTTTAGACGATGTATATTGTATTCACAAAACTAAATTACATACAATTTTTGTATTTTAAATGTTCTATTTGACATCCCTTATTCTGAACTATCTTTCGACACCGCAATTTCCAGGATAATAATGCCTTTTGAAGTGTCAGAAGAGGTTTTCGATCCCATTCCTCCCGAACAGCTTTCCAGAGTCCCGTTAGGGTTTGGGGACAACGTTTGGATAATGCAGTTTTTAAAAGTCCGAAAGCACAAAAATCCATAGGTGACACATCGGGAGATTTAGTAGGGATGTCAGTGAAGGGTATGGCCTCGATACCAGTTTTTTGTTCCGTTTCTTTTAGGAAATTTATAGTGGATTTTGATGTGTGACTGCTAGCTTGGTCCCGATGGAGTCTCACAGATGGATGGCACTGTGGGTATTTCATTCAGAAAAATTGGCGATAAAATGTGTTCCCGATAGTATTTGGAGTTAATCTTGACATTTTTTTGCACTCTTTTTAATTTTAACTTGCCATTATAAGAAAAACCAGCAACAACCATGAATCCATTAGAAAAACTTTCTTTCGATTCTTTGAACCATGTACTTATTTTTTCTCCCCTTTTATACAATAAATGGCTCTTTTTTGTTACAATGATTTAAATACACCCATGCTTCCTCTATTGTGACAATTGTTTTCCATTTTTCTTTGGATACGTGCTTCTCATATAGAATTCTGCAGCGTGGCCCGCGTCGAGCGATATGCTTCGGAAGAAGACGATGCACATTGCGTTTTTTCGCTTTCTTAAGATTTAAATCAACGTTTATCATTTTGTTTACAGTGGATACCGAGTAGTTTAATGATTTTTCAACTGCTCTTTGACTAGGGGAATTTTCTTTTAACATTAAACAACGTACCTTTGCAATAGTCGAAGATGTCCGTTTTTATCTTTTATACTTGTTTGGAATTTTTGTCCCACTCGAGGCTCCAATTTGACGTTTTTTTTCCTTTCTTGTCGATGATATTACCTATCAACGCTTTAGATATCGCAAAACCGTGACTCTCACATCGTTTTTGGATAACGGAGCATGCATATTTCTCTTCGGAAAGAGCGTCAATGTAGCCTTCGAACCACTGCTTTGTTAAATTCGCCATTTTGAATAAAAACAAAACTTTCAAGCCACAGACGATAATTGTGACTTTTAAAAACATAGTACAATTGCAATTACTTCTTTTGCAGCAAACGACTTTTTATTACCGCTTACCAAAATCGTCTAAAAAATGTGCGAAACGGTCATTTTCTCCCTCATTTTTCCGAGAGGCAACAGTCTCGCAAGCGGGAGATGAAAATCTGCTTTATTTCGAAAGTAGTTGCCACTGCTCGTTCTCAAATCCTAGAATTTGTTAATAAAAAATTTATAAATTTTACGAGGAAATAAAAATAGCATTGCCAAATATCAAATACGTTATTCCCGATTCCAAAAATTCGTAGGAAGCCATTTCGACTATTTCCATCTTCGTACGACTTTAATGAGCCGAAATATTAATTAAAAACGCTGAAAGCTCTAAATTTCGCACTCATTTTTCCGAGAGGCAACAGTTTCGTGCATTGGAGATAAAAATGCTTTATTTCGAAAGGTGTTGCTACTGCTCGCTTTCAAATCGTAGAGTTTGTTAATCAAAAATTTGTAAGTTTTACAAAATCTGTATATATAAAGAAGAATATCTGTGTGTTCGCCTTATTGAGCTCCGATGAATTATGATAAATGTTTTGCCCATTTAATCGACTAAAATCAAATATAGGTGAAATATTGGATGGAACTTGAGCTTTTACGACCATTTGATTAGAAAGACGAAAATCATTAAAAACGGTGTGCCATTGTTGCTGACATAATAAGAGAGAATTAGCTTATTTTTCTATCGAAACGTTTTACGTGGCGTCCATATCGCATCAGAATGAAAAATGTATGACTATGAATCGTATTTTTTGCATCGTTATTAGAGAAGGATTACAGCGGTATTGTTCTCTCTGTTGTTAGATGCATTATTCTCGATCTAATTTAACTGGCATCGGGGACTTCCGATAGTACTAAAATATAATTGAAGTTCACTTCAGGATTTAAATTTATGAAGAACACATACGAAACTTATATGACTAATCATGCAGAGTTAGCAGTCCCATACGACTATGATTATATGACTAATAATGCAGAATTAGAAGTTCTATATGACTAATAATGCAGAATTAGAAGTCCCATATGACTAATGCAGAGTTAGCAGTCCCATATGACTAATAATGCAGAGTTAGCAGTCCCATATGACTATGGTTATATGACTAATAATGCAGAATTAGCAGTCCCGTTGTTTTCTGTGACTTAGGCTCTGCAATATGTGCCATAGCATTGACTCGCTTGCACTGTTTTAATCTTCAACTATAAGTCTGAATATTTTTTTTCCAATGGCGGGCTCTCAGCCACTGCTAAGGCCAGACATGGTAGTTACTTTATTATGAAGGCACTTAATAGGTGGATTACCTTTGCCTCGTATTGAAGGGACGAACACTTACAACCATGTCTTCTCCGGGATTCGAACCCGAGCCCGTTTGTATCGCAGTCGGCTTCCCTAACCACTATACCGTCGAGGCGGCGATAAGTCTGAATATAACCCTAGCGATTCCTGACTTTAGTCTGTTTGTACCTTGCGGGATATACTGAATCAAACTCAGCCATTAGGAAATATACAACTGTGAAGCATTAGCGTTGCTCGTTGATTATTGGTACGACATTAAATGATATACTCATAATTGCCTTTGATAGTGCGAGATAATCATAAGATTATTGCCACGATACTCTCACAGTATTATTAATGCTACAGGGCATATTTTTCAGTGATAAAGTGATTCGTATGTCTTGTGTCAACAGTATCTAAAAGTCACACAATTTATCAAATTGCTTTGACTACAATAACATTTTAACCACATGTTCAGCTCTTGAACTGTTTAGTTAAAAACTGATAAAAGTAGCATAAAAAAAAGAAAATCTGAAAGTTTCACATTTTAAATTACGCCCAAAGGGGCGTTTTTTTAAACATTTTATGCGTTATCTTTATTTATTAAATATCCTGTTCTTCGCACTTAAACCATAAAATTCAGTTCAAGAGCAATATCGCAAAATAATTTTAAATTGAGCATATCTTTAAAATTTCCGATACACAGTCTCACGCGCTGGAGATAAAAATGTTTTCTCTGTACAATGTTGCCATTGCTCGCTTTGAAATCCTTGAGTTTGTTAATCAAAAATTCGTTAAAGTTTTACAAAATATGAAATCGATAATAAAACAAAGTCAAAATTTCAAATTTGGGCTTCCAGATGCCCATATACGCAATAGGATTACATCATTCAAAATTTGATGGCTTTAGGTACTGTTGTTTTATCACAATGCGAGAAACATTCATACATTTACGCAGATTCTTCATTATTTAATTTCTTCAAATATAATGCAGGCCGATAATATTCGGTGGCAACAGTTTGAAAAGTGAAACGGACATTCAGATTCATTCGACGCAAAATCGCAAAACGAAAAAAATAGTCCCACAGGGGCAAAGGCCCTTTGGACTTATAATCATGTACAGTTTTACTCTTGCATTAAACAAGGGGTTGGGGTACCTACAACTTTCACTCTCGAAAATCACTTATAACATTTGATGTCTCCAAAATTGAATTCCTAAAATTGTTAATTACTTCCTAGTGTTGGTTAAATGAAAATAATTTCTGTAGCATACAAACATGTGCGCACTTTGTACATTAATATGTATTATGCAGTCTATTTTTACAATAAAGTAAGTCAGAGAAAAGAAATTGTTATTTAGAGAATTAAAACGAACAGAAAATACTTTTACAACACTATTATAGTTAATTTACCGATAGTCAATTTTCAAGACACGTTCGCAGTTTGTCAATACCAACATCATTACTTTAGGTGATACAAAAAAATTGTAAATGTATTAGTAATACTGTATCTAAAAAAATAATGTCTGTTTAATAATTTATGTGCAGATTATTACGGTAAATGACAAAACAGACTTATATAAGGCTATGCACAAATTTTCTTGTCGAAAAGTTTTTTTTTTGATATTTCTAAGCTGTGTGAGTCATCTGCAATTTTTTCAAATTGTTGAAAATTAAAAAAAAATCACTTATAAGTGAAGCTGAATATTTCGGATTTTTGTTTTTCAATGATCATATGTTTTAATGCGCTGTTACATCTGTCAATATCAATATGCTTCCTTTGGAATGAAATAACCCATTCGGTCATAACTTTTGAAGCCTTCGAAGATGTTTCTTGAAAGAATCTTGATAATTTATCTTAAATCTTCCATAACTGCAACTGTGGTTTTGAAATATATAGCTTTTAATTAAATTTTCTTGGAAATAATCACACACAGTACTATAAATATTATAGAAATATGTGCCACCCAACCGGGTTAGTGGTTAGCGATGCTGACTGACGTATCGGCTTCGAATCCCACAGAAGGCATGGATGTTTGTAAATGTAGAGTGTCTGTGCGGCATGGGAGCATTATAAATATGCGGCGAGCCGAAAATCCTCTGGAGAAGTTGTTGGTAGGGGAAGAGGGATAGGGGAGCCTCAGACCCGTCCCCCGGGATGCTCTCCTTTAAAATTGGGAGCGAAATTGAGTTAAGTCGTACTGTCACCTGCACGGTCTCAAGATGCTATTGCCAACGACAAGCATAATCTTGCACTCCTTGCCACGATGAATTTCGTGGGCTTTTACTAACGTTACTCTCAGACAAGTAAGATAAGTCACAACAACAACAACAGAAATATGTGGCCCTGCTTTATCTTGGTGGAGCCGCCTTTGACTTTCCCTCAAACAACGGAGGGGATGTTTTATTTAGGATTTTTCTAAACATTTACGATATAAGTGTTTACGATGCGATTGATCAGTACTAGGAGCGAACACCTGTTATCCATTTCAGAGCTTTTAGGTCTCTTTTAAAATTTTTTTATTCAGTAAACCTCGAAGAATGTGGCAAATACAGACAGAAACATTTTATAAGAATCTTTTATAAGACTTCCATCAGCCGAAATAAAAGCAAAATTGAATGGCATAATGTTGATTACAAATACTGGGTACTTTTCAAAGTAAGTGGTAAACAAGTAGTTTAAAAGCGCAAAATATGTAGTATGTGGTTATGTTATAGCAAAGGCTAAAGGAGTTGCATTTGAATAAAACAATTTTGCGATTTCTTCGTCCTGACGAGTTCTTTTTCTATCCAATTCTAAAACCACGCTATATTTTCTTTTCTGTTGTTATGGCTAATCGTATCTGTCTGATCTAATCAAAACAAGCCCACGAATTTTATCGTGGGAAGGAATGCAAGATTGCGTCTGTCGTTGGTATAAGCCTTGAACTCCATATAAGTGACAAAACGACTTTTACCATTTCCGCCACATTTCCTAAACGGGCATCTCGGGGAATCGGTCTTAGGGTCTTACACCTCTCTTCCGCTACCACCAAACCACTCGAGAACACTTTCTGCTCGCCTTACATTTTGAGTACCTCCATGTCTCCCAGATTTTACATACTGAGTCATCTGGAAAGTTCTGCGTTTTCTGTTATGATAAATACAAATGAAGCGGTACAGAAAACATAAGAAGCTTTCATTCAAACACATAAGCACTATTTTGTTCTATGATTATTTGTCATCTCTCTGGCAGCTGGAAAATTCCTTTTTTGAAGAGGCTGTTAAATTTTTATTTGCAAAGACGTTATCGAGGTGCTGTTTGACAATCCTCAAAGAAGTGAACTCAAGGCCGTTGAAAAAATCTTGAAGGGACCTGAAATGATGAAAATCCAAGAAGCAAGTTCTAGTAAATATGGGAAAGTAACATAAAACATCGCAGCTATGCTCAGTAAATTTTGTCTTGATATTTATCAAAATGCGGGGCTGAGCATGGGTATTGTCATAATGGAACAACAGTCAACGACAGTTGGTCAGTTCTGGGCACTTTTGCTTAGTTTTTTTTTATTTTAAAACTGTCTTTTGGTAACAGTACTTTTCCAAATATAATGTCTAACTTGTCAGCAACAGTTCTGAGTTTGAAAATCATTTTAATTCCCTTTTAATACATAAATTATTTGCATTATTGTTTGGGGATGCAACCTATTCTCGATGGTACCAAAGGAAGTTCTCCTGCCTAACTCCATGATTCTTTTATTGTAACATCATTGTACAGTATCTACTTCTCATATCCGGTGATAAGCCATTTAAAGAAAGAGCTTCTATTTTTTTCAATAAAGAATCACATTCGGAAACGTGAGGAAGCATATTCTGCTCTGCTAAAGCATGGGGTACCTATACATCGTAGAAGCTTACATACCTGGAATATTTAGACTGTCTGATTGATAGTTTCTGAACAGCATAATTTGAATTTTAAGCAATAGCTCCTTTTAATAGATCCTTGTTTACAGCGGATGGTCAACCAGAATGGATATCACCTTTGAAACTGACATTCCCACGCTTAAGTTTCTCACACCGCCTTCAAACTGAGTCATATATAATAGCACAAAGTTAAGAAGCAGTTCTGACTAGGATCTTTTTTCTTTTTTAAAGTAAAAGAGAATAACATGATGAAAATGAACTTCTAAGTTACATTACAATGGGGAAAACATTAGTCAACAATGCATGCAAGAATTAAGCAATATAAGCAAAAAAATATCATGTTAAACATCTGCTTCAATCAAGATCACGCCTTATAAGCAATAATCTAAACAAAATAATTAGAATAAAATGCTCTTTGAATTGAAAAACCCCTGAACTTTCCTGATGACCCAATATTTACAAACATCCATGTTTTCTCCAGGATTGAAATTCACGGCCATTACTACGACAGTCATCTTCATTAACCGTCTAGGCGGTTAATGAAGATGACTGCCGTAGTAATGGCCGTGAATATAATGAAGATGACTGCCGCAGTAATGGCCTTCATTAACCGCCTAGACGGTTAATGAAGAGATAGTAACATGTATCTGTCATGATATAAATCTACATCTTTCAGGAAAAGTAAAGCTTTTTTAAAAAAATAGTTAGGTATTTTTTTGAAAGCAGGAGATATGAAAAATAAGCAGTGCTATCCCTGGGACTTGAACCTCGGAACTCTCTAATACGCACCGAGTGTGCTGACCACTATACCACGAAGGCAAGCGAAGAAGGCAGGAGAAATACCTTATATACTTCCGCTTTTAAAAGGGGACTGGGGATTACGGGACCCAATCGCCAAATCCTGGTGGTGAAGAATAATTATTCACCACCTTTTAGTTCGGGCGCCACTGTAGATTTATTAGGTTTTTGAAGCAAGAGAGATGAAAAATGAGCAATACCCTCCCCGAGATTCGAACTTCGGATATCTCGAATACACGTCGAGCGCGCTGACCACTACACCACGAAGGCATGCGAAGAAGAAGGGAGAAATACCTTATGAGTTCACTGCTCATTTTTCACGTCTCCTACCTCAAAAAAAACTTAATGATTCTACATCTGTTTCTAATGATTTGTATTTGGTTTAGAATCAGGTTAACAGAAATTAATGCTATAAAGGTCAAATTAATCAGTATTAACAAATTAAAAATATAAATTAATATTTAGATAATGCAAAATACTCATTACGTGAAGTTAAAAATACTTTAGAGATATCTTAAGTACATTAGATTCAAAAACAGAAAAAAAATGGATTAAGAAAGTTAAGAAACAATTTTTATATTCTCCATCAAGTAAACTATTTCATTTGTATCCTTAATAAAAAAACAGATATATAAAATTTCTAAAAAGGTAAAGAATTTTTAATGTAGTAATGAGGATTTATATTTCAGTTTAAGTCAACAGTAATCTAGCAATAAAAAGGGGCATATAAAATTATCCAAATCCTCAGATTTTAAGAAGTAAATATAAATTTTAAAAAGGAAGGAAAAGTTTTCCGTAAGGCATTGTCATTAAAAGTGCAGAAAAAGCAGCCTGGGTGTCTTAATTTTTCTGATAGATTAATCTTCTAACATGATTATTGAAAATGTGAAGTATCTTATAAGATAATAACAGTAGCTTAAAAGTGTCAGTATGCTCAGAAAGCAGAATGAAAACAGAAATGCCGTGAAGTAATTAAACAAAATGCTTCATGAATACTGAAGTATTAAAGTTTGCAATTAAAGAAATAATGAGTTTCAATATAATAAAAACTGAAACATTTTTATAATTAACATGATACTGAATTCAGCATACTTCAGATACATAATTTTAGTAAAAATAAAAGAAAAATAAATTTGTTTGTTTTTATTGAAGGTGACAAAATTTAAGCTTAATTATTTGCCAAAAGGGCGCTAAAACCTGGATTGCGGTAGCCTTGCAGCTCGAGAAGTATACTATGCTAGAAACTCAATCTCATCCAGCAGAAGTTTGATCCCTGGGATCTAAAACCAATTTCGAGTCCTTTCTTCAGGTAAGGGACAGATTGGTCTCTCCGTTTCACCCTTTCAAAACTTTCCTCCCATCGCCTCTTGCTCCTTCACGTCTTTTTATTAATTTTTTATTTGTTTATTATCTATATGCACTCGAAATTACTATTTTTCATTGGCGCTGTTTTCTTTCGCCTCTGAAGATAGGCTCGCTTTTGTGTCAGAAATAAAAGAAAGACTCTTCGTGCTAGTAAACTTCGAAGTATACGGAGAAGTAACAAAGCAGTGATGCAGGTGTATTTGCCAAAAAGGGTAGCTTGATTTTTGTTGTTGCTGAACATACTATAAGGAACACTTGATATTTATTTCATTCTGTATACATTTGCTTCTGGGTGTTTTTTTATTGCAATCAAATGGAAAATACATTTCTTCATCTTCCTTTAACGTTCCCTTCATTTCCGCGTATTATTGCAAATCTCCAAGTTCTGATTCAGATAGCCTAAAACTCTTATGTTTGTTTGGATATGAAGAACTATTGTTAGCTGTGCATGGAAAATAAATACCGAAATAAAGTCTTAGACTATTACATTTTGATGAGTCTTCACTAACATACATTTATTTCAAAAGCAAGAACCGAATAAATATTTGTTTGTATAAACATATGCTATGCAAACTAAAGGAATGAAGTAGCTTGCCTGTTTTATATTGAGAAATATTTACTTTTACCTATCGTATGTAAATTAAATAGCAATTGAAAAGTTTTCGCATTCTAAAAGCTGAATTTTGTTAAAATATAGAAACAAGAAAGTACAGAAATATTGTCTTTAAGCGCCTGATGTTCCCACTTAGCTTGAGAACTAGTAAGTTCACGTAGTAAAGCAGTTCTTTAATCGTTAAATGAAACTAAAACTCAAGGCAAAAGTATTTTAAATATAAAAGCTTGAGCCTTTGTTTCTGTACTTCTTCCATGGAAAGTTGTGAACACAAAATTATCAGCATATCATTCAAAAGTAAATTATACTTGTAATTTGATTGACATATATATATATGTGAATGGTTGGAACCAATAGTTAGCTATTGAATTTACCGTTATTATCAGATTTTATTTTTGGTGCAGAGGTTAATGCATACGAGTAAAGTTAAACTTTTGTAACAGAGTTACAAAACATGATATTAAAAAATGTTTCTGTAAATTACATTAATGTTAAAAAAGTTTTGAAAACTTTAAATGTTATTAAGAAATACAGACTGCTTTAAAATTATTACACTGTTACGATGATCAGCAATTCTTTTCATCTCATCTAAGGTAAGTGAAAGATTTTAAGCTTTGTCTGAGTTCCTATTTTAACAAAATGCGAATTTTAACTGTTCGCATTGTGAAAGCAAAAACACTTGGCTTCAGATGCTAAGAAAACTTCTTGCTTTTGCTTTACATATCAAGTGAGGTTTGGAATGTAATGAAATACAATTATTTTTTCACAGAGTATATTTTTACATATTTTCATATTTTTAAGCAGAATTGACATATAATTTAAAATAGCCGAAACTGGTATTTACTTGCTAATATGAAATAAATGATTAAATTGTTTGGGAGCCCTGATAAACAGCGTCATGTAAAGGCAACAGGGAAAACAGAGCGCATAAAAAGTTAAGTTATGTAAGAATCTCAAAATGTTTAAAAAATTCTTTGAGCTTAAGGAATGAGGAAATATTTAGAGATAAAGCATTTTCAAAAGCATTACAGGTTAATTATTAATTTATAGTTTAACTCTAAAGTTGTTACTAGCCCTAATTTTAGTACACACTGGTGGGGAAATTTAAAGGATGACTTAGGATATTTTACCTGTAAGGTTTTAGTTAAACTAACCAAGTTTTATTTTAATTTAAATCTTTCTATCTCTTCTCTGTTTCAACTTCCCGTCAGAAGAAGCGCGCGTTTTCAGCTTATGCTAATTTGAAGTACAGCCAAGTACTATTTAAACCAGAGGTAGAAACCTCTCAGTGTGAGAGAGCTTTAGTCTCAGATCACGGTCATTCTGCTCGACGTTCGCCTGACCAGCTAGCAGCTAAAATTATAAGCCATAGTGCTTACTACGTGATTGCATATTGAAATAAATTGAAGTGCGCTAGTATTAGTATTTCTTGCTACGCACCAGTTAGTTAGAGGCCAAACTCCGCGAATTGCTCTGCGAGCAAAGTTTAATTACATTTCTATTTAGGTTTAGATATTTATTTAAATTTATTTGATTTGTTAAGTTAGGCCCAAGTGTGGTCTTTTACTTTCTGTATCCCTCCCGAGTTGGGAAGTGTGTAAATAATAGTGATTTAATAAAAGAGGATTTTTTAAATCCCTTTCAAGTGCAGTTATTCTCCAGCACAGTATCTACATCAGAACAAAGCCAACATTTTTCAGCTCCCTGTTCCAGTTCAGGACTTGAGGATAAGGACCCTAGTACTTCACAATGTTCACTAAAGCTATGCACAGAATACTCAGTCCTGACATACCTAACACATAGTTACTGGTTAAAATGTTCTAGGAAAATAATTGCGTGTGCTAATTTAAAACCATCAAAGATAATATTACCACAGATAGTATCAAATGAGACTCAGAAATGCTTGAATTAATGCTTGAAATGCAGTGAAGAATGATTAATAGATTAGAAGCTAGTCTGTCGCAGCAAGACTTTTCAGATTATTAGGAAAAGCTTCATATTCTTGTTGCTGTTAATATTGTTGCGAAATGCCCAGCAGCTACACCGTTAGATAGCTTCCCTGCAAAGCCGGCTTAGGATTGCCAGAAAGACGAAGGAAAGACAGAGTTCCCAGATTTGGCGCGAAATCGCCCATTTGGCAATATTTGGTAACACAATTGACGAAATGTCACGGACGGAGCTAGAAGTTTCTAGAACACATTCTTAGCGGTTTTCTGGAGCATATTCTCGAAGGCAGGTTAAAGCTATATATATCCTGCCTGTCCTAGGAGAAAGTAGTGTCTTGAGTTCAGAGATTAGCTTGAGAGCGATCGACCGAGTGGAGAGCTGTACTTTAGTGTTTTGCCGTGATGCTGTCTTTATCGTTATAGCCTGAAGGCTGTGTTGCTGAGTGTTTCAGCGTGTTTATCGTAGTTTTTGAACGAGTGTAAACGCGTCTTTCGAATTTTTCTGTGTAATACTGCTTACTGGAGAATAGATTGTGTTTTGAGTTTTCGTCAAGTGTTATCATCAATTTCTCCAAATCCACAAATCCAAGCAACGATATGAAAGGCGAAGTCGTTTAAAAGCTGGTACTGTATTTGAAGAGAGCTACAGTTTCGTCTGCTGGCGAAACAATTTCGACATGGAACTTTAACAAAATTCATATTTCACTTCTAGCAGCCATTGTAGCAAGAATGTGTAGTGTTATATTTATTATATTTAACTAAGTTTGCAGGAAAGTGACTTGTATTTAAGGGCGGCTATTGTAGCATATCCCTCTCCCACCTTATTTCAGCACAGACTTCTTGAGATATCTCCTGCGACTCGAAACGACAATAACGACAAATGTTTAGGAAAGCGTTAAAGAGTGTCTGAGAATCTGAAAAACTTAAAATTTCTCTGACATGTTCGGAAAAAACCCAAGTTTCATGGTTCGGTACGCTTGTCTGAAAAGAAAACCTGACAAACCTTTATCATTTTTATGGCAGAGGTTTATTCTCGATCATAAATACGTAGGTTAGGTGCTGCGGTTTATAGGACATCTCCAGAGTTTCTCTTAACCGGCAATATTTAACGAATTTAAACTTATATGGTGTCCACTTGTCATCTCAAGACTTTTTTCTTCTTTACACTAAAGCAATCTTTCCCAGGAAGTCTCCCTGCATCTGCAGAAATTGCCTATCATCCTCTACCGAAATACAAGATCAGATCTTATGGCAATCTCAAGCTCCCATGCTAGGATGGCTCTGTCATTTAGGCAATACGGCCGAAATTCTATCTGTCTGGACGAATGGCAGCGACGCTGAAGGTGTAAAGAATGTTAAGTGGAATAAATGCTCGAGAGAAGACATACTACAGAAGCAAGAAGAAAATGCATTCTCATATTTATTGAAGATACCAGTGGACTGGCCAGTATATAGCCTGTGATGCATCCTTTGTTGTTTAACACACCTAAGGCATGTTTTAACTTCGAAAATTTAAATCTGTAACATATTTGTTTCGTAATTAGGAACCATTTATCTGTACACGACGTTTATGTATGGTATAAAACTGGACTCAGCAGCATCAATTCAAAGCATTAACACTTTACATAAGACTTAAACAAGTTTAACACAGTTCAACTACTGCGATTTTTATGAAAAATTAAGAAACGATTCGTTGACAGCTTATGCTAATGGAATGTATATGAATTCGTAAAAATTGGAAACCTTAACAATATTTGTTTTCTTTAACACATAATAAAGCCGCTTTAACAGGAGAAGGAGGGAGTAAAGCTTACATTTAAAGTATAGAATTAGCTGCTGTTTGAACGGGCAGAGGAAAAGCGACTATGTATGCCTCTCGCTTACTAGCTAATACTGTCGCCACACAATATTGCGTGGCGTTGAAGTTATTACGCCAGTACAAATACACAAAATATTCTAACCGTGACTGAACTTTCCGCACGGCATTTAAATTTGATGCACAAATTTCAATTAATTAATCACTAAATAGTAGACAACTTATTATAGTCACTAACCACTATACCGGAGTCTGCGCGGCATGAGGTGCTCTAAATATGCGACGAGCCGAAAGTCCTCTCTTGAGGTTTTCGAGGGGAAGAGGAATGGGAGATCCTTCGACTCTGTAAGGTTTTAGTTTAAATTAACAAAGTTTTATTTTAATTTTCCCTTTCCTATGATTTCTTATTTCAACTTCCCGTTAGAATGAGCGCGCGTTTCGGCTTTATGCTAATTTGAAGTGGAGCTAAGTTTGTATTTAAGCTTTAGCAAGGAACTTCTCGGGGTGAGAGAGCTTTTAGTCTCAGATCACTGCGGCTCTGTTCGACGTTCGCCTGACTAGCTAGTATTTAAATTCTAAGCCTTAGCGCTGTTACGCTATTACTTATTAAAATAATCTAAGTGCGTTAGTATTAGCTACATCTTGCTACCCACCATTGATCGTGTAGCACAGAGGCCAACCTTGCGTTTACAGCTCTGTGAGCAACGACTACTTAATTTCTATTCACTTAATTTTAAAGTATTGGATTGTTCAGTTTAGACCCAAGCGCGGTCATTATTTTCTGTTATCCCTCCCGAGTTGGGAAGTGGCTGTATATAACAGTGGTTTAATAAAAGAGGATTTGAAATCCTACTTACGTGCAGTTATTTTACCACTTAACCACAGTATCCTACCACAGCACATAGCTGCATTCAGTTCCCTGTTCAAGATCAGGACTTCAACCACCTCACGAATATGTTCGCCAAGAGTATGCACAGAACACTCAGTCCTAACAACTCGAGCCCAGGGCGCTCTCCTTCCAAAACTGGGAGCATATCTGTCACCTGTATAGTGGCTAACGCTGTTGCCAATGACAGGTTCAATCTTGCCTGCTTGCCACGATGAATTTCGTGGACTTGTCCTGAAATCAAACAAGAGAGATTAATCACAAGAACAACTTAAATTTTACACCAGTGTTTTATACTGTCTCAAATATTGAAACAGGATAGCGTATGTTGTAATACACGAATTGTCTAGTTTGTTAAATTAGTTCGAATGAAAGGTTTATTTTAAACGAATGAAAGGTTTATTTTGAATTCACAGTTAGCTTTACTAGAAATCTAAGACGGGAGATAAGTGGAAAGACTCTCAACACGGATCCAGAGTTTAGCTTGGAAAGATTACCGGATCCGCATCATTTAAGTTACTTTGGTACTTAGTAATTTGACTTCACATATCCTGTAAACTAATCATAGAATTTAATTCTGCACTTTTAAGATTTAATTACATTCCTTGCAATGACTATCAAATGTTTACTTTGATAATTATTTGTTTTTAAATAGGGATATAGTTAACACAGAGTATAAAGAATTAGTATTATCTACGCTTCTATTCATGCAAATATAGTAAATAACTTAAAACTATTAGTTACCGGTTTTGAAGAGTCTATGTCACAGCGCAAGATTTGCAACCTTTTGTAAAGTACAAATGGGTTACTTAATGTAATGGCTGCCAATGTAAAAAGCAGTCATATAGCATCAGTAAGTTGGTTTCTCTCACAGTATCACTACACTCCATCTTTTAATGCAATAGAAGGATTTCAAGTAGTCTAGGGAATTAGGTAACAGAAATGCCTTTAGCTGAAATA
Source organism: Stegodyphus mimosarum (assembly GCA_000611955.2). Taxonomy (NCBI): domain Eukaryota; kingdom Metazoa; phylum Arthropoda; class Arachnida; order Araneae; family Eresidae; genus Stegodyphus; species Stegodyphus mimosarum. Next base: position 186,186 of record KK118355.1, on the reverse strand, counting down.
AAGCTGCATTGAATGTTATGCATGAATAATGAAGTAGAATTATCTCGATCGAGAACACTTCTACTTCATTGGTTTAATAACTTAATCTCTCTAAACTATTGATAAATGCTCCACGACGACGATTGCAGACATGGCAGATTAGAAATATATATACATAATGTTTGTTATAAAAAAGCTTCTTCATAATACTAATAAAGTTAACTATCGAGGCTTAACGATAACTTCTTGCGCACTTTTTTAATCTCTACTGAGGAAATACGAATTTAATTTCATGTCAGAAATGCAGAAGGATAAAATGCTACTCAGTCGATATCCTACTTAATTCATTTGATTAGAGTATATTATTTATTGAAGAACTTATTTTGGTATAATTGGGACTTACATGTATGTTCTCTTCTATCTTCTGATTAATTGTTTCCAGAAAGCTTCATTAATATTAATCATGTTTTGGAAATCTAGTCACCAGAATTAGCTTTATTTCATATTTCAGCCATTTTGCCGTCTGTAACAGATATTTTTGTTTATAACATACATCAGTTACTTTATTAAAATTGGGAAAGAGAACGTGAAAGCAAAAATAAATAAATTCAAGATTAGATACGACATGAAATAAGTGACAGAATTCTGAATGCAATTAAAATACAAATTAAATGCTTCAATCTTATCCAGAGCTTTCTGACATTCGAAGAGAGCTTCGTAAACACCGAAGAGAGCTCTTAAAATGATTTGCTGATCCAGTATCTATTTAATTGATTTGCTGAGAATGTTAAACAGATCTTTAAGCTTTGAAACGCGATATACTTTGTTTACTTCAGGGCAGAATGATACTGCAGTACCGACGTAAAAGCATTACAGATGTTGAATGGAATGCATAGTTTCATAATACATACAATAACTAGATGCTGCATAATAAATACAACAGGAGGTTTAAAAATATGGCTTTCATATGCGAATGTTGAAATGAATTATTGCAAAATTAGCTCAGTTACAGTTACAAATTACAGATGGGAGCTAGAACTGAAAGAAATATAATTTCACACTTTTTGTATTTCGTAGCTTCTCTTGATCGATAACGTCTTCTAAATTCCTTCTGTATTCTTCACGAATAGGTAAATAAGTATTATAGCAAAAATATAAGGTATTTCTCTCGCCTTCTTAGCATGCCTTTGTGGTGTAATGGTTAGCACACTCGGCGCCTGTTCCAGAAATCCGTGATTCCAGTCCCGGCGAGGGTATTGCTTATTTTTCACGTCTCTCAACATCAAAAATCCTAATGTCTTTACAATGCATTTAACAGCTAACCGACTTTAAAGAGAGTTCGATTTCGTGGAGAATTTTTGAAGGAAAGTCGCATGTAAGCAGCGTATTTTATCAAAACTTTTGAGAAACTTCCTGTTGTGATTTTAAAGATGTGTTCAACAAATTATACACTTAATTGACAAGTTAATAAACCGAAGTCGAATGCGAATTAAGATAAATACTTGCGACTTTAATTGGTAGGAATTGTGCCTGTAGTGTAACTTATGAAAATCCTTGACTGGACATATTAGCGACTTATAGCTATGTCTAGGATGAAACAGAACTTAAGAAGGATGTAAAAGACGCTTTTATTCAGAACTCAAAATAATTTAACAGAAAGCATTTCTTGTGCTTACAAACCAGCCAGCATTTATGGCTCAAATTAAAAGATAAAAAATTCAAATTTAAAACTAAGTTAGCCCGAAAGTTACACAGGAATAAATAACGCGCAAGTTGGCTCAAGCCTATACCGACGTGACGAACACTATTAGCAAGAATAAAGCAACGCCGAAGACAGACTGCTATAGTAGAATTCCAAATACTAACGTGGCCTTCATCGGGCGGAACACGCTCTGATTTAACAGTCTGAAACCTTCCTTTAAATGCTGCCTCTTTCTATCTCATTTGAATGTGCGCGACCTAAAATTAGCATTCTGGTAAGAAAGCGGAAAGGGAGAATGGTAGTAAAGCTAGTTAATAATAAAATACTTGGTTAAACAAAATAAATGAATGTTTTATGAATTTATAAAGCAAGATCATAAAAAGATAAACGTTTTAAAATTATTAATTCAGAACAAAAATTTTTGTAATAAAACTAAAACAAAACTTTTGAGAATAGTGATATTTACTATAACTTCCTGAAAAGTTTTATTTTATTTAAGGCATTTCCTTCGGTTTTGTTATGCAGAGTACCCAATAAAAGAAAAATGTGGATTAAAACTAGGTTATAGGAAGAACCTTGTCTCAGGAAAAAGAATCAAGCTGCACTTCTATGCTTGAAAATCCTATTTTATTTAATTTATTATCATTTTCTGACATTTGATACAGTACTGCGCGGCAAACTGAATTTCAATTTGTGATACAAGGATTTCGTATTGTCAAACAAGCGACATCTTTTAATTAATATTAATTGGAAGTATCGAATTTTCAATACGCAAAGGGACAAACGAATTATAAATGCAAACATATGTTGGTGAATTTGAAATCCCCTTTCTCAAAGGGGGAGATTTGTCAACACTACCTTCGTCTCCCAGCTTCCCAAATAGATTAAAATTCAGGTTTTTCCCTTTTGTGCTATGCGAAGGAAGAGATCGAAGTTGCTTTTCTCTACCTCAAATGATATCTTTCGAGGCAAATTTCAGCTATCGAAGTTTCAGCAACCAATGCCATTCAAAATGCCAGCCGCTGCGCTGTGGAAGGCGACGTGAAAGAATTTCCTTAAATCGATACGGATTTTAAAGCCTGCAAAAGTATAAAATCAATTAAGTAACTAAATTTTTAAGGTTAGAAGTAGTTTACGAGACGTGTTTTCAGGGCATAATAACCTAAAAGTTTATCATATCTTGAAAAACAGCAATTTGTTAAATTGATGGAAAAGTGATTTTCTATAGTTTTCCCACCTCTAAAAAGTAATCCAAAACATTTTCCTTTTGAAAGCGCACCACAAAGACATCCTTTTTGAGAAAATATTCTTTTTAGTCCAAAGGGGCAATTCGCCCAGAAGGACTATCAATTTCGTTTTGACATTTTGCGCTGATTCACTATAAATGTCAGTGCACCTTTCAAATTGTTGCCACCAAATATTACAGCCCTGAATTGTATTTAAATTAAATAATGAAGAATCTGCATAAATGTATGTGTGTTCCTCGCATTGTGATAAAAGAACGGTACCTAGAGCCATCTAATTTTGAATAACGTACGTTTCCAATGGAATATGGACATCTGGATGCCCAAATTTCGAATTTGAAATTTGTTTTATCATCTATTTCATATTTTGCAAAACCTTAACGAATTTTTGATTAACAAACAAAGCGAGCAATAGCAGCGATTTCAAAGCGAGCAATATCAGCACTGTACGAAAAAAAACATTATTATCTCCAGCACGCGAGACTGTGTATCGGAAATTCTAAAGATATGCTCATTTTAAAATTATTTTGGGATATTGCTGTTGAACTGAATTTTATGTTTCAAGTGCGAAGAATATGATATTTAATAAATAAAGGTAAGCCATAAAACGCTAAAAAAACGCTCCTTTGGGCATAATGTAAAATCTGAAAGCTTTCAGATTTTTTCGCCTACAGTCTTTTCGCAATTCATCATATGTATGATCAGTTTTCTTACCAAGATAACTTAACAAAACTTCCTTTGTCTTTTTATTGATAACGTTTTGTGTGGTTACTTTATTTATTAAAAATCACATTCTTGGCACTTTCGCCATATTCATGTTTCTAGTCACTGTAAGCTTCTATTAGATTTCAGACACACGAATTAGGAATAATCTAGTTTGATTCGGAAACTAAAGCTCTGAAACAAAAACCTCGTTATTACTATTATAGGTTGTACAGACATGAAAAAAAAAGTATTTTTAAGGACAACGAGAACAAAAATGTCACCTGAGAGCTTCACATTACAGTTTAATATATCTTGATGTCGGGTAGTCCAAGATAAAGCGAGCCAAAAGCAAGTGAAGTCCCTCACGCCTGGATCAGTTTATCTTGCGCCACACGATAGCTCACAATTAAAATTTCGAAAGTTAAAAATGTTTTAAAACTAAAAAAATTATATAGTTTCCGTATTTTTGTCATTATTTAACCGCAAAAAGAATAACAATAGAAAAAAAAATTAAAAATATTTTTTTTGCCAGATGCGTAAAAAAAGGAGGGGGACAGTCCTGTTATGTATTACATATTTCAGTTGGGAATTAAAATGTTTTAATTGTAATGATTTAACTTAATTCTGCTATCAGACTTAAAGGTTATTAATTTGTTTTTATTTTGTAGTTGAACTTAAGTTTCTTTGCCTTGTTGAAAAGTAATTGTTGTCATTTAATTTTTCTTGACAGTTTTGGTTAACTCTGATTTTAAGTTGCTTGAGTAATTAATTTTTCTTCTTTTACTTTTGGTAGTTGGTTAACTATTTTAAATTTTTGTTTAGTCAATACTTTTTCTTATTTTGTTTGCTTAATGTTTAATCTCTTTTTAAGTTGACCCTAAGGTCAATTTTTTTAAAGCTCTTTTAAAGTTGTGTTTACACAAGTTGGTGTTTAAAGTTTTAATTAAGTTTTTATTGTGCCCCCTTTTCTGCTAAATTTGGGATCCATATTTTCTGACTATGGTGGTCGTTTTGGTGTTGTGGAAAACATAATATTTTTCCTACATGATTATTATATTTTAATTGAAGTAATTTTTTATTTTCTGACTATGGTGGTCGTGTTTGGTGTTGTAGAAAACCTAAGAAATTTATCTATGTGATTATTATATTTTAATTGAAGTACTTTTCTTCGCTCTTTAATTAATTGGTATTTAAAAAACAAAGCCTTTATTCTTTCGAAAACTTTTTACGTTGCCTTTTGGGAAATCAAGATTTATGATCTTGTTTTCAACTTTCTTCACCCGCCAGACAGTGGTCTGGGAAGCATCTGTCATCAATGGAAACTTTTGCATCCTGCCAGAGAGGGTAATTTCAACCTACAGTACCATACACCAAGGTCGAGGGGACGGGGTGATTTGCTTACTCGCAGGCGTTTTCTATGCTGGATTGAGACCCCGAGAAGAGGCTAGCTCTGCTGACGGGTTGATGACCTTGGAGGTTTAGCGATTATTCGCCAATTTCTGGAGTTCGAACTACCTGGCTTCAACTTCCTGTGTGCTTTTTTCCCCCTGGGGTTGCCGGGCAATTGGCCTGTCTTGTACCATCTAGGATCGCCAAACGGTATTTGGCGAAAGGAAGAAAAAGGCTTAGAGCGATCTACGAGGGGGAGAGACGTTGGCAGACGGCGAGAAGGAAAAAGGCTGAAGGTGTGACCAGACGAGTAAACTGACCGCGTTATCAGAGAACGATGTCGGAAGAAATGGATGAGAGAAGGCTCCTATGGAGGGCGACGAAAATGACAAAACATTTCAATAACTAATTGTTATTTTTTTTCTCTCCTTATAGAAACCAAGTGAAATGGCAAACCAAGAAAATTTTGTTGAAGTCTACTGCCATGATTTTGTATCCACGTATCTTTATGTACCCTTACCATTGTCAAACTCGGTATGAAAATTTTATTTTTACTTTATAGAAACACCACCACCCTCACCTATGTAAAATTTGTATTAAGTAAGTTTATCTCTTAATAAATCCTATATTTAATTTAACTTCTCTTGTAATGTTTTCACTTTTAATTTAGAACACTGGACCCAATAGTATTTTAAGTGAACACAACGCATAATTTAATTACTCTGTTGGAGTATCTGGTAACTATTTACAGTTTATTTGAACACACAGGTTTTACAGTCTATATGTTGTTTATCATGTATGTCACAAACTTTTACACCCATGCAATATTTTGTCGTATTCATGTGATTTAGAATGGTTATCCAAATTTTGACTTTCATTTGATGTTGAACTTTAAAACTTAAGTTAGAAAACTCCAACAGTCCTACATCTCCGGTTCTACTGGGCCGATTGACGAAATTCAAATTGCGTTTTTCATGTACTGAAAGCGAGACTTATGAACATATATTAGGTTTATATATACAAATCGCTCTAACACACGTATTTTGACACAAAATCGGACTTTTTTTTAAATGACATGCAATTCTTTTCCATATTTCGATTCTACGATTTAAGTTACGCCTAAATATTAAATTTTGTAAAAGTTGGTGTGAAATTTATGGAGAAATTGAAAAATTCATCTTGGCACATTTTTTTGTTTTCAGTTTGCGCAAAGAAAACAATTCACTTGGCGAACTTCTTAATTTGCAGCAACCTTCCCCTTTTTTTCACTGCACACGAGCGTAAAAAAGTCATCGCTCATACTTTCAAATAATCTTAACGAAGTGCATAAACGACATTTGGCTTTATTATCGCGTATAAAATATACGCCAAATTTCAAAACGCGCCAACATATAAATTCACGTATATCTTAGAAAATTTGGAATGAGAAACTCTAATTCTTTCAGATTTGCCTAGAAATGCATCTACTTTAAGATGATGTTAAAGCATTTTATAGCTTATAATGCAAAAACAATTTCGAAAAATTTATAAAAAATATTTTAAAATACAAATTGTAAATATAAATCATAAAAAATGTGCGAATTATGTTTGGATTAAGCCTAAATTTCAAATTCTGGGAGAAGGAATCAAGTACGTTTAATAAAAAAGAGATATTAATAAATATATATCAAATTCAATTAAGATGGAGGAGCTAAAATTTTAAAAACGACTTGTGCGTTTTTTACAAAACTTGGCAATTTGGCATAATTTGAGTCGTAGACTCGAAATGTGGATGAAATTGGCATGCCATTTCAGAAAACATCAGAATTTGTGTCAAAATACCTATATTAGTACAATGCTATATATAAATCTAATACATATCCTAAGTCGTGCTTTTAAGACATGAAAAACAAAATTTGAATTTCGTATATCGGTCAATCAAATAAAAATCTGAAAGTTTTCGGATTTTATATTACGCCTAAAGGGCCTTTTTGTTTTTCATTTCATACATCCCCATTTCGAGAGCATTTGGAATAACGCCCTTTGATCTAAAAATATTTAAAAACAACATTTCTTTAGAATTTCCGATAGAGAACCTCGCGCGGGAGATAAAAAATATTTTATTCCGTACAGTGTGTTGCTCCTGCTGCTTTGAAACCGTTGGGTTTCTTAATCAAATATTCGTTAAAATTTAAAACTATGAAATAGGTTAAAAAAATCGAAATTCAAAATTCGGGCTTCCAGGTGCCCATATTCCGGTGGAGGACTATGCTATTCAAAATTTGATGGCTCTAACGTATCCTTGTTTTCTCACAACGCGAAAAACATACAAACATTCACGCATATTCTTTGTTATTTAATTACTTTGAGTATAACAGAGAGCGAAAATATTTTGTAACAAGAATTTAAAAAGTAATACCGCCGTTTATAATGATTCAACGTAAAATGCAGTTTCGAGATTAGAAAGAAGAAATTATAATCTGTTTGTAGCATGAGAATCTAAGTTTGCACCAGAAACAGTTTGAAATTAAGTAGCTGAGATCAATTAACTAGCTTAAGAATCAATCAAGTACCAGAGTCTAATGCTAGAAAAAAGAATTGGTGTCAGGTTATTCCATTGTACTTTAATGCCATATGAAGATTTGTGTACTTACTTAATAAAGAAAGGACTTATTCAAGACGTTTATTTCACTGGATTGCACGTGCAAGAGACTTGCTACAAATTTTTCTATTTTACCAAAATGCTAAATTCGAGAATTGGAAATAATAAACATCTCGAAGAGCTTTCTTTGAAGGTATTTGAAAAAGAGGATTTTCGCTGCTTGGAAAGAATGGCATTTTGAAGACTAGATATCATTATTTTTAAAATTAAATAATTATTTATTTAAAAAAATTTTTTTTAGTATATATTGGGTTGGCAACTAAGTAATTGCGGATTTCACTCACACATGGCTTCAGTTGAATTTTTAGGTTTGCAGACGTAGTACAAATGTAAAACACATTTTGTTATTTGATAGTTGGTAATTCAGCTGTGAATCAGTAAAAAACGTTTTTTGATCGGTTGCGTAGTTTTCGTTTGGAGTTCGTTGAAAAATGGAAAATCAAAAGGAACATTTTCGTCATATTTTGCTATTTTATTTCCGCAAAGGGAAAAACGCATCGCAAGCTCATAAAAAGTTATGTGCTGTTTATGGTGACGAAGCCTTAAAAGAACGGCAGTGTCAAAATTGGTTTGCCAAATTTCGTTCTGGTGATTTTTCACTCAAAGATGAAAAACGCTCTGGTCGTCCAGTTGAAGTTGATGACGACCTAATCAAAGCAATAATCGATTCGGATCGTCACAGTACAACACGTGAGATTGCAGAGAAGCTTCATGTATCACATACATGCATTGAAAATCACTTAAAACAACTTGGCTATGTTCAAAAACTCGATACATGGGTTCCTCACGAACTGAAAGAAACGCCTTTAACGCAACGCGTTAACAGCTGCGATTTGCTAAAGAAACATAATGAAAATGATCCATTTTTAAAACGACTGATAACTGGCGATGAAAAATGGGTTGTTTACAACAATATCGAGCGGAAAAGATCGTGGAGCAGGCCAGGTGAACCGACTCAAACAACATGAAAAGCTGATATTCATCAAAAGAAGGTTTTGTTATCAGTTTGGTGGGATTACAAAGGAATTGTCTACTTTGAACTCTTACCACCCAACCGAACGATCAATTCTGATGTCTACATTGAACAACTAACGAAATTAAACAATGCAGTTGAAGAAAAGCGGCCCGAATTGACAAATCGAAAAGGTGTTGTATACCATCATGACAATGCAAGGCCACACACATCTTTGGTCACTCGGCAAAAATTATTGGAGCTTGGTTGGGATGTTTTGCCACATCTACCATATAGTCCTGACCTTGCACCATCTGATTACTTTTTGTTTCGATCTTTACAAAACTCCTTGAATGGTAAAAATTTCAATAATGATGATGATGTCAAATCGTACCTGATTCAGTTTTTTGCTAATAAAAAACCAAAAGCTTTATGAACGTGGGATTATGATGCTGCCTGAAAGATGGCAAAAGGTCATTGATCAAAATGGGCGATACATTACAGAATAAAGTTATTTATTTCCATGAAAAAATTGTCTTTGATTTTCTAAAAAAAATCCGCAATTACTTAGTTGCCAACCCAATATATTATTCTAGTAACAATGATGATAGAATATTAAAGATCATTTTAACATCTAATGCTTATCATTGACTAATCTAATTGCTTATCATTGCAAAAATTTAAGGGATAAAGCTTTTAACTTATATTTCTGAATCAAAAACTTCCAAATCTGATTCAAAGAGAAAATTAGAAGTACCATTTATAAAAACACTGATATCGTAAAACATAATCGAGCATTTGAAAATGCAAACAAATTTTATTCTAGATAAGGATGCAAAATACAGGATTTAAAAAAAGGGATCGTAACCATAATAAGAAAGCTAAAAAATGTGAAATTAAAAAAATAATTAAATTATTAGAACAAAATTAAAGCAGAAATTTAACTGTACTAACTTAATAAAAGATGAGTAAAGTAATAACTCTTTCGATCTTTCTTTTTTTTTGTCAATAAATTGCTTACTTTTACTGATATGATTAAAATATTTTTTTACTGGTAAGTCTTCCTAGAATCTCAACACATTTGTTGTCATCCACATGATCAGTTTGAGCTCAAAAAGAACGTTCATCACGAATAGAATGTTAATCTTGAAACAGCATTTTGTATTGAATCATTATAAACGGTGTATCACTTTTCAGATTGTTGTCACGAAATATTAACCTCTTGTATTATATTTAAAGAAAGTAAAAAATAATGAATGTGCGCCAATGTATGCATGTTTCTCGCATTGTGAAAACACAACGACACTTAGAACCATCAAATTTTGAATAACTGTGTCCTCTACCCGAAAATGGGCACCTGGAAGCCCAAATCTTGAATTTCGAATTTGGTTTTTTACCTATTTCAAATTTTTTAAACCTTAACGAATTTTTGATTAAGAAACTCAACGATTTCAAAGCGAGCAGTGGCAACACTATACGGAAAAAAAAATTATCCCCACGGCGTGAGGAAATTCTAAAGTTACGCTGTTTTTAAGTATTTTGTGATTTTGCTGTTAAATCGAATTTTATGTAGCGTTAGCTCCAATAATATGATATTTAATAAATAAAGTACACACACAAAACGTTAATAATAAAAGATAAAAAACTATTTACTAAAGTAATATTAATATGAAAACTGAACGTTGCTATAATAAATTAAGAAAAGACTGAAAAAACAGAAAAATTTATGGCAACATTTAACGCTGCATCAAGAATTCTAAACGTATACTCCTATGCTGCTTTCAGAACTCAGAGAGAGCGTAAAAAACCTTAACAAACACTTTCGGGCGATCGTTAAAGAAACATTTGAGATTTCTATTTTTTATTATTTATTTATATATTTTTTAAAACTGAACTGCAGTTTAAAAAATTACATATGCGTATTTTATTCATGAATTAAATAAATTCAATAACTCAGTTTACTAATTAAGGAAATCTTTATGAGCTAATTTCGCCCGAATTTGTCATTAATTCACGAAATCATACTACTGTGCTATGTTAAGAATAATTAGCAATAATTGTTGAAATCAGAGCCTTAATCGTTCTATAGATTTCCTTTTCTTTTCCTAATACTTAATGCCCTCTCTATGTTAAGAATCCAGTTGCAAATTTCATATAGAATGCTTTCAATTAATCGAAAATTAGCAAAAATTGAGCCTCTAATTGAAACTGTTTACTAAGATTGATAAGAGCTTGAAAATAAAGCATAATGCTTAAACATTTAAGCTATTAATGCATGTGTTATAACATTAATATGAAACAATGCTCTGCTTGATTTATTTCTACAACATTGTTTCCTACTTCCCAGTATTGTTGGAGTTTTTTAACTTAAGAGTTTATGTTTATGTTTAAAGTTCAATATCAAACGAAAGACAATATTTGGATAATCAATTCTAAATCACATGAATATGTAAAGTTTGTGACATGCATGATAAACACAATAATTCCAGTAAAACTGGTTTCAAATAAACAGTAAATAGTGGTACATAAGCTCCAACAGAATAATTAAGGTTTGCGTTGTGGATTTAAGATACTATTGGGTCCAGTGTTCTAAATTAAAAAGTGAAAACATTGCAAGAAAAGGTAAAATTAAATATGGAATTTATTAAGATATAACTGACTAAATACAAATATTTACATTGGTGGCTGTGAGGTGGAAACTGAATAAATCAAAATTTTTCATATCGAATTTGACAAAGGTAAAGGGTACATGACGACGAGGGAATACAGATTCATGGCAGTAGACGTAAACAACATTTGCAGAGTTGCCATTTCTCTTGTTTTCTATAAGGAAAGAAAAGAAAGTAATTAGTTAAGAAATAGTTTTTGATATTTGCGTCGCCCTCCTTAGTAGCCTTCTCTCATCCATTTCTTCCGACATCGTTGGTTCTATGATAACGCAGACAGCTACTCTCGTGATAACTTCAGATAGTCATTTTCTTTCGTCGTCGCCCACGACTCTCTCTCTCCGCTCCGTCTCCTTCCGTCTCGCTCGCTTCGTAGCTAGCTCCCCGGCTTTTTACTCCATTTGCCAAAAATGCTCGTTTGGCGATTTTAGATGGTAAGAAAACAGCCAACAGCCCGGCAACCCCAGGGGAAAAACACACAGGAAGGTGAAGCCAATGTAGTACGAACTCCAGAAAGTGGCGAATAATCGCTGATACACCAAGGTCAATCAACTCACAGCAGAACTAGCCTCGTCGAGGGGTCCCACTCCAGCATAGAAAAAGCCCGCGAGTAAGCAAAACACCCCGTCCCCTCGACCTTGACGCAGGGTTAGTAGTGGAATTACCCTCTTCAGCAGGGTGCAAAACGTTTCAATGATGACAGATGCTTCACAGACTACCGTCTAGCGGGTGAAGAAATCGAAAACAAGCCAATAAATAATTTGGAAAGGCAACGGAAAAGTTTTTGAAGGAATAGGTATTAATTATTTATTTTAAACACAAATTAACTTCAATGCTGATAAGTACTTAAATAAAAATATAATAATTACATAGATAATTTTCTTGGGTTTATTACAACACCAAACACGACCACCATAGTAAGGAAATAAAAATTACTTCAGTTAAAATACAATAATCAAGTATGAAAAAATTTTTATGTTCTCCACAACACCAAAACGACCACCATAGTCAGAAAATATGGATCCCAAATTTAGCAGAAAAGGGGGCACATTAAAACTTAATTAAAACTTTAAACACCAACTTGTGTAAACAAAACTTTAAAAAGATTAACCTTAAGGGTCAACTTATCAAGAAATTAACATTAACAACCAAGGTTAAGAAAAAAAAATTAACTAAACAGAAATTTAAATAGTTAACCAACCAAAGAAAAGAAGAAAAATTAATTACTCAAGCAACTTAAAATCAGCGTTAACCAAAACTGTCACGAAAACAAATTAAATGACTACAATTACTTTTCAACAAGCCAAAGAAACTTAAGTTCAACTACAAAAATAAAAACAAATTAATCTTTAAGTCTGAAGCAAAATAAATTAAATCATTACCTTTAAAACAAATTAAATCACAACTGAAATAAGTAATACATAACAGTATTCTTTGCGATACATTAATGAGTTACGATGCATGTAATGCACATGCATAGTAATTTTTAGGAATGAATAATCTTCATTAAAATCTTTGACCCCAGATTACTGCAGTTATGTTTTCATCACAAAAATTCTAAAACATTCCTTATTTGGCAGGACGAAAATTCCTTTACTGATTATTTCTTAACATTTTTTTTAGTCCAAAGGGGCTTTGTCCCTGAAGGACTATTGTTTTCGTTTTGCCATTTTGCGTCGGAAACATTAAAAGTCTGTATCACTTTTCAAACTGTTGCCACAAAATATTGCAGCCCTGTATTATATTTAAAGAAATTAAATAACGAAGAATGTGCATAAATGTATGTATGTTTCTCGCATTGTGATAAAACAACGGTACCTAAAGCCATCGAATTTTGAATGCCGTAATTCTGCTGCGAATATGGGCATCTGGAAGCCCAAATTTGAAATTTGGAATTTGTTTTATTAAAGATTTCATAGTTTGTAAAACTTTAACGAATTTTTGATGAACAAACTCAAGGATTTCAAAGCGGGCAATGGCAACGTTGTACAGAAAAAAACTTTTTTATCTGCAGCGCGTGAGACTGTGTGTAGGAAATTCTAAAGATAGGCTCAGTTTAAAATTATTTTGCGATATTGTTCTTTAACTGAATTTTATGGTTTAAATACGAATAAATAAAAGTAACATACAAAATGTTTAAAAAACGTCCCTTTAGACGTAATTTAAAATCTGAAGCCTTTCAGATTTTCTTTTTTCTTTTCTTTTTTTTTTTTTTTTCAAAACGAGGTAAAAATATTCTTCTGGAGAAATGCTAGCGATATATTATAAGAAACCTTACAGTAACTTTCTTTTTCCACCATTTTATTTCGCAAAGAAAGAAACACTTCCAAATGCGCACAGCCACCAATCAGAGCAAGAATTATCCGACTGCGAACAGGTGCTTTTAATTGCGGTGTTGATTCCACCAATCACGAATGAGGAATGATACGGCCGTTAGCAGCAGCGGTGTTAAGGTTCGAAATAAATCAGGCCTTGTCCTCACATGCGTTGTATAAGACTCAGTGGGAACGAAACGACCCTTTTCGCTCAATATAAACTCGCGCTTTCTCCTACTACCACTGCTTTCCAATGAGGTATAATTACTGTAATCGATACCGAAAGAAATGTACTTCGAGAGAATAATAGCGAATAACAGAGTTAGTACAAAGTTTGCTTGTAGAATGTACATATTATTATTATTATTATTATTATTATTCGCTTAATTTTGGAAAATAATTTGATTATTTATGAGTCTTAATATCTTTTCTGTAGTGTTATTTGCAAGAAACAACTAAATATTTATATTTCTGTAAGGAAAACTCTACGAGCAAAAAATTTGTCAACACCTCTTTAAACATTCAGTAATTAAACTGATTATTTGAAGTCATTTTTTGCCTTTGTTTTGTTTAATCATTCATAAAAGCCGGAGTTAAAATGCTATAGGAATGTACAGTCGACTTTTTTAATTTCCTCATTTGAATAAAATTAAGAAAAAAGGTATACTCTGCCCCCTCCTCAAATGGGACAGTTCTATATCTCCCGATCTACTGGCCCATTGATGAAATTTAACGTGCGTTTCTCATGTCTCGAAAGTGCGACTTAGGATATATATTAGATTTATATTTAGCATTGTTCTAATATAGGTATTTTAAAGATCACTTTTTCTGATGACACACCAATTTTTTTTTCATATTTCATATTTTTTTACTACTCAAATTACGTCCAAATATTAAATTTTGTAAAATTTGGGGAAAAACTTACCTAGAAATTTAAATATTATTGCTTGAGTACGGGTTCGTAATAGATTGAATGCCCAAGTCCGGTAAAAAGTTAATAAAACTTAGTCTTATCACAAGAAATGTAACTAAACGCTGAAATTTTTCACAAACATATTCGTACAATATCACGCAATATAATGAGCAGGTATGTTTTAAACCACTAAAACGTTAAATAAAACGCAAACCCAAATTGCAGAGAAAGCAAATCCGATCAACATAATTACAGCAGCTACGTAAACAACAACAGCTCACTTAAACAACTGAGCTGAGAGTTTCTTTCCGCATTTTACAGCTTTTTAAATCGGCTGCGCGAGACATTTCTTTCAATTTCTGGAAAGCAAAAAGAGTAGAATTACGGTTACAGCTAACATAGTAGTCAATTACATTTATTCAAATTAAATATCAACTACCGAGATAAACTTTTATTTAATGTTAAATGCACGTGCCCATGTATTTTTACTTTTCCAGCGTAGCTTTCTCTTGAAATTGTCACGCGCTGCATTGGACGGGGAAATAAAACAATGTGAATTATAATTCTACTAAAAATGTCTATCTAAATACGAAATTCGTAACAATATTTATCTTACCTCACTTCTTTCATTTTGAAGCGAGAATAATTTACTTGGAGAAATTCTTAATGTTTGGCAACCTATTTTCCTGTCCCTTTTTACTTCCTTGTACATAGTAAACGAAATATCGCAATCGCGAAAAATTTCGGGTATTGTATTTCAACGAAAATACCCATTTTGACTGATCTCTATTCCATTTGAACGATGTTTTTGCGTGACAATGTTTTTACGTATGGACAGATTAATGGACTCTTTTTCACAGAACGGATTGTGAAATGGATTTAAAATGGATTCAGAAGAGAATTTTTCGTGGTGTCTGTACGTACCAACATATGTATGTATCACGCAAAACTCAAAAACGAGTAACCGTAGAGTGTTGAAATTTTATATAGGGACTGCTATAATATCTAGCTGTGAACCTTCCTATTTTCCTTTCCCTTTTTTTCAATTGGGCACGAACGGAAAAAAAGGTGCATCATTCATTCTTGCAAATAAAAGTGGGTAAAGCATATTTGGCATTATTATCTCTTATCAGAAATACGCCAAATTTCAAAACGTGCCAATACATAAATTAACGAATATCTTTGAAAATTTTGAATAAAACTCCAATTTTTTGCACTTGTGCTTAGAAATACGTCTGCTTTAAGATAATGTAAAATTTTCTGGGTTATAATTCAAAAACTATTTCGAAAAATTTATAAAAATTAGTAAAAAATACAAATTTAAAAAATAAATCAGAAAATATCTGTGATTTTTATTTCGATTGAACTTAAATTTCGAACTGTGAAAGAATCAAATACGATTAATAAAAAAGAAATATTAGTTAATATATACCAAATTCAGTTAAAATTGAGGGGCTAAATTTTGAGACCTAATTTTTTAAAAACTACTTGCGCGATTTTTGCAAAACTTGGCACTCAGAATTGAAATATGGGAAAAAAAAGTAGGTGCATATGTCCAATTCTGTGTCAGAATATCTATGTTAGACCAATGTTATATATAATACTAAGTCGCGCTTTCGAGACAGGAAAAATGCAATTTAAATTTCATCAATCGGTCCATTAGAACAAGATATATATAACTGTCCAATTTTTACTTCCTTGTACGAAGTTAAAAGGAACTATTGTAATCGCGAAAATTTTCGGGTATCATATTTCAACGAAAATATCTATTTTGACCGCTGTCGAATGCAATTTAGCGATGTTTTTGAGTGACATTCGTACGTAAGGGCAGAATAAAGGACTCTTTTTCCACAAAAAATTATAAAATTGATTTAAATTGCGTTCTGAAGAGATTGTTTCGTGGCGTCTGTGCGTACGTATGTATGTATATATCTCGCAAAACTCAAAAGTGAGTAGCCTCAGAACGTTGAAATTTTGTATATAGGACTGCTATAACATGCAGATGTGCACCTCCTATTTTGATTGCACTCGACCGCACATTTTCACACGACTAGTTTCGATTGTTTTACCGAACCATCATCCTGAGCTACCAAAGCGCAAATGAACGAGACAATAACAAAATGGTGAAAACACCACGTGGGAAAAAGGAAACTAAAAATATAAACCGGTAAAACCATCGAAACTAGTCCTGTAAAAATTTGCAAATATAACTCTGATTTCTGTTGTTTATTAATACTTGTTCAGCGTGTTATTTTATGTTAATTTAGAAGTCGTTTAAATGCGACTAAGCCTAATCATTTTTCTCATGGTGGCCATATTTGTTTACATTTGAAACTTAAAAGAATAGTGGATTTGTTGCCAATCTAGAGAAACTAAGCTTAGCAACAACAAAGATAACTCCTTCTTTCATTATTGCGAATTAAATCTTGCTTAATCCGTTCTGAAATTTATTCGAGGAAATAAGTGTTTAAGATTTACTTGGTAGTTTTTGATGTAGATAGTTTGAGTTTTTAATGTATTTTTGCCTTGTCGCGAAGTGAGAACTGAATTAATTGAATGAGAATTACTGAATAGTCTGTGAAAAACCGTTTCTTTCTTTTTGTTTTGTTTTGTTTGTTTAATTTCTTTTATACATCTTTTCAGATTTATTACACTATTTGAGTAGAACATGTGGCAACATTAGATAATTCTTCAGATGATACCATAATTTTTGTGCATTCTGAATTATAAAATGAACGAGATGTAAGTCTGTTAATTGAACCTAACGCCAGGGTGTTCCTATGGTAAAAAAAATACAGTGAATTTTAAAGAGTGCATTTATTCTATTGTGGTTTAAGCACTATCGATGAAGTAGATTTAATCCAATCCAATAAGTTTAAATGAAATGCAAAACGCGTATAATTTAACATTCCGTACAAGGTAGTCCTGTGACGTGTACATCAGATTTTTTTTTGTAAAGTGTACTTACGTATTATCCCGTAGAACTATGGAGGAAATAATTTCGGCAAAAAAATCATTCGTTTTTTTAGTAGTATCGACAAATGCAAATTATAAATTGAGAACAATGAAACGTATGGAAATAATCATTCACGATTTTAAATAAACTAATATATCGAGTTATGAAAATATTGGCCAATTACTGCAGCGGGAAAAAATCCCTAAAGACATTTAAATAGGAAAAAATAGTCATATTAGCTATGAAATACGACCCATATAAATTCGTTTAAATAGGTTTCAAAGTGTTAACGCTCAGAACCGCGATGTTTTTCTGAACGCCATAATCTTTCGCTGTTTTTGTTTATGTACATCACTTCCAGGATTTACAAAATTATAAGGACGATTGACTTTCATATGCGAAAATCCTACAGCTTTCAATTCACCAGTTTTATAACCTTTCCAACAATCGGAAACAACTGTAGATTAATCGGTTACATTTTCTTTTATTGCCTGCATGAAAGTAGCCTCATTTCTGTCTGCAACCTCACTTCGTGGCAAGGCAAAAACACATAAAAAACAAAAATATCTTCATTAAAAACTAAAGATATAGGAAAACATAAAATACCAAATACAGTTAAAACAATTAAAAAAATTACAACTAAAATTAAAGTTCCTGCGCAAAAACAAGCAATTCGGCTAGCAGACAAGAAGGCAGGTTTTTCGGTGCACAAAACTAAAAGTTTCCTTTTGGTCACAGTCCGCAAAAAGACAATGAAGGGGCAGAAAGACTTTCACTATTCTGTAATTTCAAATGTAAAAAAATATGGCTGCTATGGTCCGAAAAATTAGGGTTAGCCGCATTAAACAACTTTTAAATTGTTGATTAATTCTACAACTATTGCATGCAGATTAAGTAAAGGCACGAAATCCTTAACCGGCGGATAAGAACAACATTATTCAACCATTTTTAAAACAGAAAATGCGCAATTTACAAGCATGTAAGAATAAAAAGAACTGAGCTCACGAAACAGAGTAACAGAGTGGGTGTATATATAGATATATACTTTTGGTCAGGTCGATTGAAACCAAAAAGGGAGGTGCACAACGCCATGTTATAATAGTCCTATATACAAAATTTCAACGTTCTGAGGCTACTGGTTTTTGAGTTATGAGAGATACATACATACATATACGTACGTACCTACGTACAGGTGCCAAGAAAAAATCTCTCCTGAATAAGTTTTTTAATTCGTTTGGGGAAAAATTGTCCTTTAGTATGTCCTTACATACAGATGTCACTCAAAAGCATCGTTAAATTTCATTCGATAGCGGTCAAAATGGATATTTTCGTTGAAATATGGTACCGGGAATTTTTTGTGATTACAATACTTCATTCACATCGTACAAGGAAGTAAAAATGGCTTATCTAGAACCGATCTGGGGTACATGAAACGAAAGCGCGAATGACTCCATAACGTACGCAATGATGGCCTGGTCATCTATAATTGGCGCTAAATCGAGCTAGATGGCTGGTCGACGAGATAACACACAAGTAGTCGAATTTGAAAACATATTCAGATTCTGTTTTCTTTTTAATTATAGAGTTTTTAAAACTATTTCCATAGTAAAGGTATTAAAAAATGTAGCATAAGATAAAAAATTCATATTACCGAAAGTAATTTTAGATTCTAAGAAAGATACGAAAAACTATGTTACTTATTAAAAATTAATTTTGCCGAGTCACAAATATTAAAATGTGTTTAAATATTGCCACACATTGTTTTACATCGATAAAATGTAATTATCTGAAAATGTGAAACTAAATTTTCTAATTAAATGTCTATTAAATGTTACTGAAATTGGTTCAAATTATCATCTACTTTCAGATTTTGTTGTTAAGAAAAAATAATTTGAATACTTCAGTTTACAATCCAATACTTTAATGAATTCATTGGTAAAACAAATTTAAAAAATATTAATTAAAACAATAAAAAGAAATTAAAATCAACAAAACTTTAGCCTAGCACCTAAAGGCAGTTTTAAGCTAAGCAGTTATGGTGGATATATACCAGTTAAAAAAGAACCTAATGAGCTGTCCAAAATGGCATAAGCAAATCACAGAAGAAAGATTATCTATGATATTACTGCACTGTACATCAACGATGTATGAAGGTTTGTTTTCTTACATAATAAACGAATGATCTGATTATTCATCATGTAACTGTGCATTTGTTTCAATGGATCGCTTGCGCTTCAGGCTTGCAACAAACAAATATTTTCCTTAAGTGAATTTACTACCTATTTTGTCAAGACATAAAGTCTGCGAACTATAGATGATAAATACCTTGAAAATTTTCCTTAGAAGTTTTAATAACAGAAATTTTGTTGAATAAAGAGATCGCTAAAATATTTATTTCATGAGCTTATTTAACTACAAGATGCACATGAGGGTTTTCGTCGTAGGTAATTTCATCGAGATAAACTTGGAAGATGTAATAACAACTCTTATACCCCTTCCTTCCTCCTCTACCAACCTTTCGAGAAGTCTTTCGGATCTAACGATTTCAAGTACACAAGAATCATAAGAGTTCGTACTTCAGCATGCACTTGAATCCAAACCATTGATTCCCACCAGCAGCCGATCGGTAAAGATGCTGAACACTAGTAGTTCGGTCCGAGGTTCGAATCCCGCAAACGGGCTGGCTTCATGGGCGCTTTCGTGATTTCCCACATCTGTAACATGTATAATAAACTGTTTCCCTTAGAAAGTTCTCTACAAAGGCATTCTTGTCCTTAGGCAGATAGCCCTCGAGTGCCTTGCGGTAATCAAATAAACCAAACCAAATTAAACCGAGCTATTGGCATTGTATCAACTTAATTAACTGTTACATTTACCCAAAAGATAAAGACGTTCATTGCAGAAATGAGCTTCGAAGAAACTTTGAAAGCTGAATAAATTTTCCGAGACATTTTCAAAAATAAGTGGAGCGTTTACAGTTATTGAACCTAAACATTTAATATTGCAGTTTTATTTCAGGTTTAGATTTTATTCGGATTCTTAAGGGTATTCATCCGCATTGCAAATATTTTCCTCTTTTTTAAAGCTGCAAGTTTACTCTCGAAATGAAATTTATATAAAATTCGCACACGAAAATCAATTTCGTGCAAAAATCATATGAATTTCATTTAAATGCGTAGGCAACACAGAAAAGACGTTTTCTTAAATTTTTTTATTTTCTACGCATACATCTGCTAAAGAAAGAATAATTACTTATTAAATTATCAATTATAAAAAATGGATGATTTCATAGCGTTTGCACCAGAATACGATATGGAAATATTTTTATCTTAGAAGGGTATGAAAGGAATAAATAAGATAAATATTTGCATTTCTAATTAGCTATATTACATTAGCATCTTTATTAACTTGCTATTGTTAATAGCTTCAGTAATCTATCTCAACTTATAATACATACTAAATTAATAATCGTATACTTTTCCTTATCTAATTCCGATAGTTGTAAAAGAGACTTTTTTCATTACTTATCTAAACAGTGAGATTAATTTTTTGTAAATCAATTTATGCCATTCTATGATGTTTTGCTTTAGATTCCAGATCAGAAAAAAAAAAAACATAACAGTGCTTGATGAAGATGCAATTATAAGAGATTAATTATAATAATTGATAAATTCGATTAAACTATGTAGAGTGATTGGTATGTTGAATTTCTATTGCGTTCTTCAGCTTTCAAAAATGAATATTTAAATAACGCGATCACTTTATAATAACTTATGCATATCCATTCTTAACCATCTTGTGAAAAAAAAAAGAAAGAAAATCTGAACAGTTTCAGATTTTAAAACGCGTCCAAAGAGGCATTTTTTTAAACATTTTGTGTGTTACAATTTATTTATTAAATACCACGTTCTTCGCACGTAAACCATAAAATTGTATTCAAGAGCAATATCGCAAAATAATTTTAAATTGAGCATACCTTTAGATTTTCCGCGCTGGAGATAAAAATATTTTTTCTGTACAACGGTGTCATTCTTGTTTTCAAATAATTGACTCATTTTGCGGAAAATTAGGCAGCGCATTTTAAAACAAACCTATGTTTTTGAATCATCGGCTTATTGTTGCTAACGGTTCAAACGGAAATGCATTACAGTGATTCGTCTGTTAACTTTCTTAAACAAGCTGTAATGACTTCCATTTATTAAATGCGATTACCTTGAAAAAGCCTTATTTGTGTGTTTTTCATCCGAACGAACAAGTTATCGAAGGGAGAGAATTCTGAAAGAATGATACTTGCTGACTTAGCAGCAAAATTCTGCCATTCTTCGTTCAAGGTTTTTGTTATTTGTATATACCAAAGAAAAAGAATATTCTAAAAATCGAATAATAAAGTTATTGTTATAATCAAACAATATTAATCTTGGTCTGTGTCTCTTAAGAGGTGGTTTTTTCTGAAAAAATTAATTTGGCTAATTCAAAAAAAAAAAAAAAAAAAAAAAACAGTATTATTTTAAGAATTAAATGTATCTCTCCGTTTTATTTGCAAATAAAATATTTCTTTGTTGCCTGCTGATTACATGCTACCTTTTATTTTAAGTGCCGAGTTTAACTCAAAGTAAACATTAAGAAATCTGATGTGTACACCACACGACTTTCTTGTACGGAATATTAAATTATACGCATATTTTGCTGCACTTCATTTAAACATAATTTTCTCGAATTTTAGTAGATATTCTCATTCAATTAATTTAGTTCTCACTTCGTTACAAGGCAAAATACATAAAAACCTCAAAATATCTTCATTAAAAATTGAAAAGTATAGAAAAATATAAAACATAAATACAGTTAAAACAATTTTAAGAATAAGAATAATTTTTACAATTTGTAACCAATCTTTAATATAAACTCTGCATCTAATATAAACTGTTGGACTAATTGTAACAACGAGAGCGCTCTCTGGTGAGTAGCCAGAGAAACACTCCAGTAGAAGTTAAGTGACGCACCTGATAGGTTGTATTAGACTTTCTTATGTTAAATGTAATGCCCGTGTGTAACTTAAACCTGTTAATAAATTATTGTTACACTATAAAGGACTCTTTTATAACCCCATCCAAAACGATCCCCCATAAATTTAAATTAGAGTTTCCACGCAAAAACAAGCAATTTGGCCAGCGGGCCAGAAGGCAGATTTTTCGTGCACAAAACTGAAAGTTTACTTTTGGTCTCGCTCATCAAAAAGATACTGAAGGCGTAGAAGCTCACTTAATTTGTTGTGGACACTATGCTGAGCCAATATATGGGATAATTCAATAACTTAAATGCTAATTCCAGAATGGATTAAGCATGATTTAATCCACAATAATAAAAGAAGAGGTTATCTTTGTTGTTGCGAAGCTTTCTTTCTCTAGATTGGCAACAAATACACTATTCTACCAAGTTCATATAAACAAATATGGCTGCTATATTAAAAAAATTAGGCTTAGCCGCATTTAAACAACTTTTAAATTGTTGACAATTCTACTACAACTATTGCATTTAGCTTAACTAAAGGTATAAAAACTTTAACCAGAAGATAAGAACAACATAATTAAATCATTTTTAAAACAAAAATGCTCAATTTACCAACATATAAGATTAAAAAATCTTGACTGACAAGTTAGTGGGAATTCCCAACAAGGCAATCATAGGACTTGAACATTGGAACTTTTTAGCCGAACAAGGAATTATATCTATCTGTTGAATTAACGAGAAAGTATTAGCACAAAAAAATAAATTTGATGCGGCAGATTGCTGCCAAAATGAAAGGGGCACAACTATATGGTATAACAGTCCTATACACAAAATTTCAACGTTCTAAGTCTACTAGTTTTTGAGTCATAGGAGATATATGCATACATACGTACGTACGTACGTACAGATGCTACGAAAAAAATCCCTTCTGAATCCATTTTAAATCAGTTATGTAAGTCGTTCGGGAAGAAAGAGTCCTTTGTTCTGTCCTTATGTACAGATGTAACGGAAAAACATCGCTAAATTGCATTCGATAGCGGTCAAAATGGATATTTTCGTTGAAATAATGATACCCGGAATTTTTCGTGATTACAATAATTCCTTTACTTCGTAAAGGAAGTAAAAAATGGAGATAAATAATACAAATTTTAATTTAAAAAAATTAATTTTTGATTACTATTTTGATTTATTTGATTAATTTGATTAATTTTCAATGTTCTCGTTAATCCTAATTCTCTGACGTTGAGTCCGACATCGTCAATGCAAACATATTTAATGGGCTCCCAGAATTCAGCTATTTTAATGATACAATAATTTCTCCCAAAGTATATTTCAGCATAATTTGTAAGCGTTATTTTTTACATAAAATTTATATTTTATCATTTTCTTGATCCTGAGCTTATAACTGTACACTGTGGAAGAAAAAAAAAAAAAGGGGGGGGACAGTTCTATATCTCCCGTTCTACTGGGCCAATTGACGAAATTCAACTTGCGTTTTTCCTGTCTCGAAAGCCCGACTTAGGATATATATTAGATTAATATATAGCATTATTCTAACATAGGTATTTTGACACAAATCGGACTTTTTCTGAAATAACATAGCAATTTGTTTTCCATATTTCGATTCTACGACTCAAATTATGCCTAAATATTAAATTTTATAAAATTTGGTGCGAAATTTACGGAGAAATCATAAATTTAACTTGGCAAATTTTTTTCAGTTTGAGCCAAGGATAATTCACTTGGCGAACTTCTTAATATGTGGCAACCTATTTTTCTTCCCTTCTGCACCTGAGGAAAAAAAATCACATCGTTCCTGCCTTTTTACATTGTGGATAAGAGGAAAAAAGTCATATCATTCTACTTTCAAATGATTTTAACAAAGTGTGTAAACCACATTTTCGTTATTATCGCTTTCAACAAATATGCCAAATTTAAAAACGCGCCAATATATAAATTCACGTATATCTTCGGAAATTTTGAATAAAAAGTTCTAATTTTTTGCAGGCATGCTTAGAAGCAAATCTACTTTAAGATGATTGTAAAAATTTTATAGGTTATAATTCAGTGTTTTTTTCGAAAAATTTACAAAAATTATTTAAAAATAAATCATAGAAAATGGGAGAATTTTGTTTGGAATGAACCTAAATTTCGAACTCTATAAGAAGGAATCAAATAAGTTTCATAAAAAAAGAGATAATAAATATATACCAAATTCAATTAACATTGAGGAGCTAAAATTTTGAGAGCTACTTTTTGAAAAACTACTCGTGTGATTTTTACAAAACTTGGCAGTTTGGCATCATTTGAGTCGTAGAATCGAAATAAAAAATTGGAAAAAAATTGGCATGTCATATAAGTAAAATTCTTATTTTGTGTCAAAATACCTATATTAGAACAATGCTACACGTAAATCAAACATATATCCTAAATCTCACTTTCGAGACGTGAAAAACGCAATTTGAATTTCGTCAATCGGCCCAGTAGAACGGGAGATACAAAACTGTCCCCCCTCTTTTTTTTCGCAGTGTACATAAACATAATAGTACGATTCATTGTACTACTTGATTGGTTTAATTATGGCAAAGTACACGAGGGCTATCTGCCTAAAGGTAGGGATGCCTTCGTAGAGGATGTGCTAAGGGACACTGACTTTTATACACCTAACACATGAGGAAAAACACGGAAACGATCCTGCAGCCAGCTCATTCTCTGGGATTCGAACCCCAGATCGAACTGAGTTAATCACAGCTTCGCCGCTGGTGGACACACCCAATTGGTCCGCAGTTACTATTATGTTTTATTTTACATTATTTATTGATGCACTTCGTATCTTTTCTTCTATAGCGTATTATTTTATTTCTCCGTTTGCAAAAGATATTGCGCTTTACATAGCGGCAATCGTGAAAATAAACTTCGCTCTCGGCTGTAGCCTATTACGTGAAAATAAGAATTTCAAGGTCATTTTCTTCCGTCGCTTTGCCTCATGGAAATCATAGTCGCAGCAGGCTGAGTGGCCTAATTTTTTTCCTGTATTTCTTTTACTTTTAACGTGTTTTGCATGAATGAAGGCTGACCTTAAACTACAGTCTCGAAAGAAGTAGAGAAAATATATGTGTAGAAAATAATATGAGATGACATCAGTTACAATCGCAAATGGGGAAGACTCTCAATGACCTTGAAATGCCTATTTTAAAGAAACGGGCTACAGGCTTCGAACTACGAATTTTTTAGCTCGCTGACTACATGTCTTAACCATTACTCCAAAAAGACACTGAGAAAGGCTCTTTTAAAGTTTGCGAGACCCATTCTAAATTCAGTGATGACGAGCTATCACTCGTCACATTTTACTGTTAAAATGCGGTGAATTTGGGCTCAGTTTTAGAACTATTTAGGCTTTTCGAAGTGCAAATTAAAGAAAAATCACCGTCAATTTCGCCAGGAATCTAACCAGTTAGGACATATTAGTTGAATATGCCAGATCAGTGATTCTCAACCACTGTGCCGCGGCACTTTTGTATGCCGCCACATTCTTAGAGTGTGCCGACAAATTTTAGAAATGTATATAGTAAAAAGTATAATGGGTTTATAATGGGTTAATAATCCTAGTACACGGTACACATGAAAATTGGCGAAATTTGGATTTAAGGCATTCATAAGCGCGCCAGTGATGGTATCCAAGCCGATTTTGATGCTCTGGAGGAGAGAGCAATTAGAAGCATTTTCGCACATGTTCAGTATATAATTTAAATTGAGAAGTTCTGATGGGTGCAGATGGGAGATTAGCTTACTTATGAGACATTTTTGTTATTTTTAATAACATAAATTCAAGTATGCAAGGGTTGAAAGAAAATATATTCAACTCAACAGTTAAACTGGCGGGATTCCAAAAACAAATAACTTTATGAAAGAATAAAGCTCAGGAAGGCAATTTGGAGAAGTTTGAGTCAGTCCCAAAAGATTTTAATAAAACTATTCATAAAATTGTTATTAACCATTTGATAACATTTAGAGGAGAGAATAATTTATTATTTCCCAAATTTAGATATAAAAAATTTGATGGAGTTCGTAATCCATTTGTGATAACGAATACTTCTGTATTTGAATTAACTCTGAATGAAGAGGAAAAACTAATTTCGCTGTCTAATCATCGAGATTTAATTTCAAAATATTTGAAAGAATCTATGAATTCATTTTGGATTAACGTTAGGTGCGATTATCCTATAATGGCCAAAAAAAGCTTTAAAAATATTATTACAATTTTCTTCATCATATTTGTATGAATTCGGATTTTCAGTATTAACCGACATAAAAGCGAATAAAAGATCGAGACTGTTAAATGTAGAAGACGATATGAGAGTAGCATTGTCATTTTTGCGACCCAATATAAATGAAATTATCAAAAAACCTCAAAGCTCCAATTTCTCATTAAAAGTATTCTTATTATTAACTTGTAATGAACCCCTTAATAAAAGTACCGCTGCTTTTGTAGTACATATTATTTTATTTTACATTCAAAACTATTATCATAAACTATTTTACACAGTCTATTAAAGGTAAGTAAACAACCTTTAAACTTATCTTTTTCTTTGTGCGCCGCCAAATTTTGAAATCGTTAAAAGTGTGCCGCGACAGAAAAAGGCTGAGAATCACTGCTCAGTACTTTTATGGCAGGCATGTAAAGAATGTCGTAATTCCTTATAGGCTCAGTAGGCGACATATATATCATTAAAAAAAGGAATTAGAGCTTGAAGGTTGATGAAATGTTTTGGGAAAAGTAAATGTGATAGAATCAAACTGTGTCATGAACGAAAATTGAGTGATTAATCTCTGTATTGTTTTCTAAACTATGATGAGGTATCATTTTGTCTGAAATTTCCTGCTCTTTGAAATTTCTTAATATTTTAACCTTTCATATTATCATTGATTCACTTCAAATTATTAAATATCTTTCATCTTTGTAACTGCTGAAAATAGAAGTGTATGATAAAAAAAAACTTTTGAGCTTCCTCTTAGAAGTGAACTTAAAAATTGGACATTTTGGATTTAGTTTAATTTGATCTTCAAGTTTTAGTTTACAACTTACTAAGGTACTTTTAATTTAATTCACAAGTTGTAAGGTTTTAGTTAAACTAACAAAGTTTTATTTTAATTTGACTCTTTCTATCTGTTCTCATTTCAACTTCCCGTTAGAATAAGCGCGTGTTTCAGCTTTATGCTAATTTGAAGTGGAGCCAAGTAGTATTTAAACGAAAGGTAGAAACCTTTCAGTGTGAGAGAGCTTTTAGTCTCAGACCACTGTTCAACGTTCGCCTGATTAGCTAGTATTTAAATTCTAAGCCGTAGCGCTGTTCCGTGATTACTTATTGAAGTAAATCTAAGTGCGTCAGTATTAGTTAAATCTTGCTACGCACCATTTAGTTTAGAGGCCAACCTCGCGATATAGCTCTGTGAGCAACGACTAGTTAATTTCTATTTAGTTTAGTTTAAATTATCTGATTGTTCAGTTTTAGACCCAAGTGCGGTGTTTATTTTCTGTATCCCTCCCGAGTTGGGGGCTGTACATAATTGTGGTTTAATAAAAGAGGATTTTAAATCCCTCTGAAGTGTAATTCTTCTACCATTTATTCACAAGTTTTCTACCACAGAACATAGCTGCATTCAGCTCCCTGTTCAAGATCAGGACTCAGTGACTCTCACGAAGATGTTTACCAAGAATATGCACCGAACATCCAGTCCTGACAGAGTGTCTAATTTTTTTGGCCGATAAACTGAAAATGTACGTATTTTTGCCTTACCAAAATGGTTTATTTTGCTCCAAATCATATCTGAATGCTTGCTTTAGATAATAATTTATAAAGTTATTGATTAAGATACAGCAAAACGGATTCATTTATATACATGAAAATCTCTGTTGGAACAGGTAGCAGCAATAGATTACTCTGGAACCTTGATCTATCATTTCCATAAAGATCGTTTATTCTGTACGCATCTTTCCCCATGTTTAGGTACAAATAACATTTGTCTCGTTTAGTTATGCTACTTATGTCTACTTATGTAGTTATTTTATGTTGATTCGCTTTCCTGTCCTCATCATTTCCATTTTGCTGCCAGAATGTAAATTTCTAGCGCGCGTGACATTCAAATAGGTAGAAAGGAGATGATATTTAAAGGAAGATTTTAGAGGTTAAAACCAGAGCGTGTTCTGTCCTACTGAAGGCCACATTGCTAATTTCGATTCTCCTGAAAGCATCATTCTGCGGCGTTGAGTTGTTATCGCCATCAGGCTTGTCGTGCTGAGCATAGGTCAGAGCTAACTTGTGCGCAATTCTATTTGTGTAGCTACTAGGCTAACTTAATATTACCTAGTTAAGTCAAATTCTTTATCTCTGAATAAAGCCATGATTGCTGGCTATATTTGTAAGCACAAGTGGTGCCTTCTGTTAAGTATAGGTCCTTTACATCCTTTTCTCTGTCTCTATGCCTTAAAAGATATAGTGATAATTCACGTTTAAGTTTTCAAACATTTCGTGCATTTTATGCTTACGAAGAACACGAGACGTTATAGCATTCTACATAATAACTTATTTATTCCGTCATTCTTCGTCACCTGAATTATCGATTTATCTTATTAACTGCTTATAAATCACGTTCTCTGATAGCATTTCTCACATGACCATTTGAAAAAAAGAACTGATGTAAAGTACACAATCAGTATTTGAGTTACCTTCTCTCTGGATTATATATCTGGTGACGGAATAACGCATCTCATTTGATTCTCAGTTATGCTTGCATTGTACAAGCATCATTTCCACTCGGAAGCTGCAAAAAGTTTGTTTGTTTACTTAAGCTTATCTCTGTTAGCTTTCAGAGGTTTCAGCGTTATTTTCAGAATGGTTCACAAGAATTATGGAAGAAGGAAGTGAAGATTGCATAAACGAACAGGCGACGGTACTGCGCTTCAACGAGACTTAAAGAGCCTTTCATAAATTCAAAAAGTTTTTCAGTGCGAAAAATTGGAAGCCACTCAGAGTGTGAAAACACTTTAAATATCGAAACATTTATTTTCAACCAAACAAGAAGCAAAACTGAGTGTAAGTATATGATTTTTTTTAGAGAAATGTATCAATTTTATGTAAACATGCTGGAAGTAATAAATATTATTTATTTACAGTATGTTACTTATTTTAATATGTATTTATTGCCCAGGTTAATGATTTTCTTGCATTCATCATTTTCTCTTCCATTTCATCGAAAAACGAAAAATCGAAATTCCACTGTACTTATTATGATTCAGAAAAAAGATCATCTTTTGCTTCACTTCATTACAAACTCAAAATTTATAAAGTAGATATTTATTTTATAATAGCATATCTAATAAAAATTAAAGTACCGTATATTCTGGGGTGAAATGCCACTTTTAATACAAAAAATGAGATCGAAATTTAAGGGTGCGCTTACCCGTAGCACCCGTATTTACAGGATATAAAAGTGATACGTTTAAAAATAAGGAAAGGATGAGCATAAAAATTAATCTTATTTCTAAACATGCGCCTAAATTCTGTTACTAACGATTTTAGTGATTTTCTAGAACCCAGGTGGCAACACCTTCTTTTAGGATAAGCATTTCGTTACCTTTTTCAGCAAATCACATTCATTGTTTGTCATTTTAATTATTATTGTGATATCATTTTCCTTCCACTCGCGTATGGAAATTCTACCAATATCAAACATCCTTGCTGCAGGACGATTTCCCTTTTCGGTTGGAATGCGCTTTAGCCCACTGCTTGGCGGCGATTGCTTTTGAATGAGCAATAAACGCGCCAACATGGGTAACTCCGTATATCCGCCAACATGGCTGACTGTTTGTACGTTGCCTACATTGTGCAATTCGCTGAAGTTTTTTTTAAGTTTAAAAGGAACGCTGTGCACAGGGCATTTTCTTGTAATTTATTTCCGTTATTTTAGCTTATTTTGTTCATTTGTGTACGTTGCCTACATTGTGCAATTCGCAGATGTTTTTTTTAAGTTAAAACGGAACGGTGTGTACATGGTATCGTTTGTAATTTTAATGCCCTTTTAAAAAAAATTCCTTTTTTCTTCGATGCCATTTTGGTTACGTTTTCGCGGAGCGTGTCGGGAAGGTTATGTAACGGCATAAAATGTGTAAGTATTACAACATAAAATGTAAATAATTAATTTAAACCTAACTGACAAATATTTTAATGATCATAATGTTCGTTTTGCATATTATTTTATTATCTTTTTGTGGCAACAGTTTCCATACTAATTTATGCTTTAGAATTTTATGTTTTGTTTACAATAGGTTTTCGCGGAGCGTGTCGGGAAGGTTGCAATTGCAAAGACGTTTCGCAGAAACGCGCCGAATTGGCGATTTTCAAAACATCGCCAAGCAGTGGGCTAAAGCGCATTTTCACCCGGTTTCAGATTTTAAATTACGTCCAAAGGGGCGTTTTTTAACGTTTTGTGTGTTACCTTTATTTATCAAATATCATGTTCTTCGCACTTAAACCATAAAATTCAGTTCATCAGCAATATTCGCAAAATAATTTTAAAATGAGTACATCTTTAGAATTCCTGATACACAGTTCCGCGCGCTTTAGATAAAAAAGTTTTTTTTCCGTAGAGTGTTGCCAGTGCTCGCTTTTAAATCGTTTGAGTTTGTTCATCAAATATTCGTTAAAGTTTTACAAAATATGAAAAAGATCATAAAACAAATTCCAAATTCGGGTTTCCAGATGCGCATATTCGGGTGGAAACGTACGTTATTCAAAATTGGATGGCTCTAGGTACCGTTGTTTTATCCCATTTGGAAAAATATACATACATTTACTATACAGATTCTTCATTATTCATTCTTCATCTTTAAATATAATACAGGGCTGCAAAATTTTGTGGCGACAGTTTGAAAAGTGATTCACACTTTTAATATTTCCGACGCAAAATCGCAAAATGAAAACAATAGTCCTTCAGGAACAAAGCCCCTTTGGACTAAAAATGTTTTTTAAAAGAAAGGGACAATTCTATATTTCCCTTTCTACTGGGACAATTAACGAAATTCAAACTGCGTCTTTGATGTCTCGAAAGCCTGACTTAGAATATATATTAGATTTTTATATAGTATCATTCTAAAATATGTACTTTGACACAAAATTTATTTTTTCTGAAATGATATGCCAATTGTTTTTCATATTTAGATTCTACGACTCAAATTATGCCTAGATATTAATTCTGTAAACTTTGGTGCTAAATTTACGGAGAAATTCAAAAATTTATCTTGGCGTATTTTTTTCAGTTTGCGCCAGGAATAATTCACTTGGCGAACTTCTTAATTTATAGCAACCTATTTTCCTTTTCTTTTTTTCATTGTAGACTAGCGAAAAAAAAATTATCGTTCGTACTTTCAAATAATTTTAACAAAGTGCATAAACCACATTTGTATTATTATCGCTTTTAAGAAATATGCCAAATTTCAAAGCGCGCAGGTATATTAATTCACGTATATCTTAGAAAATTTTGAATAAAAAACTCTAATTTTTTGCAGGTATGCTTGGAAATACATCTACTTTAAGAAGATGGTAAAATTTTTATAATTCAATATGTTTTTCTAGAAATTTATAAAACTTATTTAAAAATACACATTTGTAAAATAAATCATAAAAAATGGGCGAATTTTATTTGGAATGAACCTTAATTTCGAAATGGGAAAGGAAGAATCAAATATATTCACTAAATAAAGAGATATTAATGAATATATACCAAATTCAATTAACATGGAGGAGTTAAAATTCTGAGACCTAATGTTTTGAAAACTACTGTTGCGATTTTCCCCAAAACTTGGCAGTTTAGGATACTTTGAGTGGTACAATCGAAATATGGAAAAAAATTGGCATGTCATTTCAGAAAAAGTCCGATTTTCTGTCAAAATATCTATATTAGAACAACGCAATACATAAATCTAATACATATCCTTATTCACGCTTTCGGGATATGAAAAACGCAATTTGAATTTCGTCAATCGGCCCATTAGAACAGAAGTTATAGAACCGTCCTTTTTTTTCTTTTTGCGCAGTGTACATTTGTATCCCAAATTATGTCACTGTTTTCTCGAAATCTTAGAATAATATTCTTGCGTCTCTGCATTGAATACAACTAACCCTCTTTGCCCATTTACTCCCTCAAGTACTTTTCCCAGATATATAGTGTTCCCATTATCGTTTGCCAATTCAGTATACCATTGTTCGAAAGCCTGGGAAAAATCTTGGATTGAATGATTTCAGAAGATAACAGCATCACACATGTATCTTTCAGGTTTCATAAAGAAAAGGGTGCGCGTCATACAGGGAATATACCTAAAAATTAAAAAAAGCAGTTTGAAATTACAGGTGCACGTTATACACCTGTACGCATTATACGCCGTAAAATACGGTATTACATACAATGTAAAGTAAAAGAGACACCGAATGAAAATGGAATTTAGTTTGAACAACGGAATCTGCTTTACGTGGTCCAAATACACTGCTCGAAATTGAAAATGCAACTCCAAGAAGGAGTGGTCAGAAAATGATGAAATTTGGAAAAAAGACAGAGACAGCAAGCAACAATAAGTGATCTTTATTTCAAATTATAGTCAGAACACAGAGCGAGAACGGCGTCGGCTTAGTAGGATGTAGGACCACCGCGGACAGCGATGCACGAAGAAACACGTCTAGGCCAGAGTCAATAAGAGTGCGGATGGTGTCCTGAGGGATGGCTCCCTATTCTCTTTCAACCATTTGCCACAGTTTGTCTTCTGAATAAGGCAGGGGCAGAGTCTGCAAACGGCGTCCAATCAGATCCCACACATGTTCGATTGGTGACAGGTCAAGAGAGTACGGTGGCCAGGAAAGCATCTGTATACCTTGCAGAGCATGTTGGCAGATGCGAGCACTGTGGTCGGGTGTTATTCCTGCTGAAAAATTGCATTAGGCAGCCCCTGAAGATAGGGGATTGCCACCGGCCGCAGTACATAATCCAAGTATCGTTGGGCCACCACAGTGGCCTGAATACAAACTAGAGGTGATCTGGAATCGTAGGTAATAGCGCCCCAAACCATTATGCCACGTTGTCGCGCGGTGGGGCGTTCACAGTTACTGCCGGATTAGATCTGTCTCCACGTCGACGCCACAGACATATGCGGCGACTGTCACTGGATAAACAGAAGCGTGACTCATCTGAGAACACGGCGTTTCGCCATTCTGTCATCCACATTGCTCCAGTCAGGCACCATTCTAAACGTTGGCGTCTGTGCTGTGGGGTCAATGGCAGTCTCCTTAACGGACGCCGTAAGTGCAGGCCACGTTCAACCAATCGACGAGAAATGCTTCCGGTCGACACGGGAACATCCAGAGTATCTTGCACATGCTGCAAAATCGCGGTACAAGTGACTTGCGGGACCGCCACAGCTTGTCGGCGGATGCGTCGATCCACACGTGCTGACGTCACTCTGGCTGCATCTGCACCCCTCCTCCTTTCCACATTTCCTTGTTTCAACCATGTTCGCCATAGCCGATGCTCCGTGCTCAAATCCATGTGGGTATCAGCTGCGATTTAACGTAAGGATCAACCCGCCCTTCTCAGTCCGATCACCATACACCTCGTAAAATCGTCTATCTGCTGGAAGTGCCTTCGTTGACGGCGGCCTGGCATTCTCTCCTATTACACGTATCCTCCGGGACAAAAACCAACTTTCTTCGATAATTCGTCTGGCAGAAATAACGACATGAATATTGCACGTTCCTTCCCTTATATCTTACTTCACGTGCGTCGGGAAAGCTTCGCATTTCACATCATTCGCATGCTCAGTGACGTGCGTCTACTCTAAAATTTCCATAAATTTCTGACCACTCCTTCTTGGTGTTGCATTTTCAATGTCGAGCAGTGTATAAATGGTATTATACTTACCTTAACTGCTC
>KK118355.1:118447-144511 GCA_000611955.2 Stegodyphus mimosarum | reverse complement strand
GCCCGACCGCACAGTGCTCGCATCTGCCAACATGCTCTGCAAGGTATACACATGCTTCCCTGGCCACCGTACTCTCCTGACCTGTCACCAATCGAACATGTGTGGGATGTGATTGGACGTTGTTTGCAGACTCTGCCCCTGCCTCGTTCAGAAGCCTAACTGTGGCAAATGGTTGAAAGGGAATGGAGAGCCATCTCTCAGGGCACCATCCGCACTCTTATTGATTCTTCGTGCATCGCTTTCCGCGGTGGTCCTACATCCTACTGAGCCGACGTCGTTCTCGCTATGTATTCTGACTATCATTTTGAAATAAAGACCATTTATTGCTGTCTCTGCCTTTTTTTTCCAAATTTCATCACTTTCTGACCACTTCTTCTTGGTGTTGCATTTTCAATGTCGAGCTGTGTACAACGGACTTCTCCCGTTAAAAATAAACTACTATAAGTCTCATTCAGGAAAGCAGTCACGTTACAGACTACAATCAGAACTCGGGCTCTCTTAATGAGTTCATCAAAAGTTTTGCAATCATCGTGGAGCTGTACGTGATTTGAAAATGTATTTTTCGAAGCTTTCAGAGAGTAAAGTCCATTCATATGTGTCATTTCAAATATTACTGAAATAATGGATTAAAGCTTTTCAAATTTATAAGTGCTTGTTGATCCATGGACTGGAATATCGGAGTGGTATTGAGAGCGATAAATTTCATTTTAAAGAACTTGAAATCCTTCAGTAAGTCTTCCTAAAGATTTGCAGGATGAATAGCTCGTAACCAATCAAGACTGAAGTAGGTTCTTTCCTAAAAGATATTTCTTTATTCCAAGACTGAAGACTTTGTTACGCACTTGAAGAACAAGATACGAGTGCCCCAAGCCTTGTTGGACCTCCATATAAAGCTTAACGGACTCTTCTGACCTTGCATTTCTTGAAGCTGATGAACTCTTGGAATGATACATAAGCAGAATCTTGATTTGAAATCATGGCTTGCAATAAGCTTAGGTTGCGCAATAACGCAAGAAGGTGAGATGGCCTTTTAAGTCCTTATGACATGGCACTGCGTTCTTTTATGCTGAGACCTTCGATTCTTTTTCTAAAAGCGCTTTCTATCGTTGCTACGCCAGATAATATTCTGAAAACGTGAACTTCTAGAAATCGGCAACAAATGTTTCAGCTCTCGTAGATACTGTTTTATATTCTCGTAGATTCTGTTTTATATTCGTATACTGTTTTATATTTCTCAGTATATAAATGCAGCTACTCCTATTAAAGTTATCAAACCATACTTTGTTTGCCCATTGAAACTTTATTCATTTACCTTTGAGATATCTAACAAGTTTTTTCTTGTTTATCCTCACAAGAATCAAATCTTTCAGAACACTATGCCTTTGCGTTTATTACCAGTCAGAACACTATTTCATTGATTATCTGTTGGCTTCTTCTGCGGTGCCTACCAGGGCCGAGCAGTAAAATTGTTGAATACTGATAGTTCTAACCTGGGTTCAAATATAGACAAACGGTCTGGTTGCATGGGCTTTTTCATGATTTTCCCCATGTGTAACGTGTATGCGAGCCAGTTTCTCTCAGAAAGTCATCCACGAAGGCATCGCCCCTTAGGCAGATAGCCCTGGTGCGCTTTGCCATAATAAACTAAACAAAACCAAAAAATTATGTATGGTTTTGAATCCCAAATCACAACTTATTCCTAAACCCAAATCACAACTTATTCCTAAAATGCATGAGTATCATTCATAACATTTTAAGATTTCCGCTTCTCTGAGATCTTAAATGACTTTGTTACAAATCACACGCTTTTAAATACTAGTGACGTATATTTTTTATTTGAAAAATTGTGAATGTCTTTAACTATTTCAAACATCAATAGAAAATAATGAAAGAGATCTTTTATTAGCAATAAAATCATTTTATTACTAAGTTTCCAAATATGTACTTTACACGAATAGCTGGTTTATTTAATTACGGAAAAGAATGCGAGCGCTAACTGTCTAATTCCTTCGTGGAGAATGTTCTAAGGGGACCTGGCTTGTGCACACGTTACACCTGAGAAAAACCAAGAAAATGTCCATAGATCCAGCCCGTTCTCCTGGACTTGAACCCAGGTGGAAACTACCAGTGTTTAGCGATGTTACCGCTTGGCCGCTGGTCAGCTCAGTTTATAAAAAATAAATGTACTGGTTTGTAAAACTTACGATAGCTTAGTAACTGCGCACTTTTCACAATTTTTAGCTTTCTGAGTTTAATATGCTAACTGTAAATGGTTCTACATACTATTGAAATGAATAATTAATTCTTAACTCCACTAGAAATTAACTACTTAGCTAGATGAAAGATCTATAATTAGTAACTAAAAGTCATAAAAAGGTGCAAATAATTCATTGCAAATGAATTGCTATGATCATTATTGCATTAACAAGTGCGGAGTTTTGTATTTGAATGACATATAAAATTGCTCTGGAACTCCAGTATAAAAAAAAAAAACTTCTTATTGTACCTTTCTAGGGAAAATTTAATTTTAGCAGCGTGGACGAAAATATTAACAAATGAATCAAATAAAGAAACTTAAAATTTTGATTAAATTTAGCAGATATTCTGTTTAATTAGGCAGTCAGATAAAATAAAAGCTAGACAAAGCAAGAAGGTTACAACTTTATTACGTTTAATAATTTACATTCATTTACAGCTAAATGAACTTTAATTTTCAAACGTTAGCTCTTTCCATTAATTTCAATTACTCCGAAATGCTTTCAGTTACTCCAAAATGGTCTTTTTTTCCTGACGCTAAATGCATGTTATGAAGTATATTAAGGAATAATTTATTTTAATATTCACTAGGCCTTTCTATCTACAGAATGTGGAAATGAATGTTCAGATATGTGATGTGTATTATGATAAATTACTGAACTAAATAATCTTAAACATTTTTACGATCGAGTCTTTAGAAAGTAGGAAAAATAAAGTAAAAGAAATGACTCAAACTGAAGAAGTCTTTAAAACTTATTTAAAAAGGTCTAACGTTTAATCTGGTTGTTGTAAACTAATCTGCTATTTATAAAGGTAATAACAAAAGCAGAAAAATTTATGTTACTTCTATTATTTCATCTCTTTTTAGCATTTATAAACGTGCATATTTTTTAACAGGATAAAAGTCTGTTATCATAATAAAGACATTTTTTTCCTTTTCTTTTTGTAAGGGCGTAATCCGTATTATGTCTGTGCCTGCACTTTATTTGAATCGAATAATTTTTGCATTCGAAGCATCTCGTGCTTATTGTTGGTTTCTGTACTTAAGTCGAAAAACAAAGCAAAGATATACTAACTTAACCAATCTTTTTAAAATTATGATACCTCTAAACTGATTAAAGCTCATTAATCAATTACACTGATAGGGAAAAAATTAAGAATAGAGTCCAGAAATCAATATAAAATCCGAACGAACAGGCAGAACCGATCTAAAGACCAGTATGTAAAGATCAGATTGTGAGGTTCCACCCTTTCATTTAACAGTTAAATGTAGGAATCCTTTTACATAGATAAGCAAATAATCGCTTGAATGTGTGAACAGAGACGTAAGAATCAAGAAGGGTTAATTGCCCTTTATTTCTCAAAGTAAGGATGAACACAGTCTGCTCTATCTCGGAGCGTACAGCAAAGCCTCCTCTTGGGCTTGAACTCAAATTAATAAGAATTAAAGCTCAACTAATATAAAAGATATAGCGGAAGCTATCAGGATTCTAAGTAGTTGGCCCCTAAATCTCAATTAAGTAGGCGAAGCTATCAAGAGCCTGAAGTACGGTCGAGCTTAGTAATAGCTTAGAGAGAGACGTAGTCCAAAGGCAAACGCGCGCTAGTCAGAAACTCTGGCTCTCTAACGAAGTCAGTGAAACGTCGACTTAAATACTACTCTTACTCATTTGCATTAAACGCGTTTCTGAAAATACATTCTGGTAGGAAATTGTTAGCTGAGAGT
The DNA here is from genome assembly GCA_000611955.2 of Stegodyphus mimosarum. Lineage (NCBI taxonomy): Eukaryota > Metazoa > Arthropoda > Arachnida > Araneae > Eresidae > Stegodyphus > Stegodyphus mimosarum. Next base: position 140,529 of record KK118355.1, on the reverse strand, counting down.
ACGAGAGACACGAAAGTGTAACAAACTTAAAGTAACTGTTACCTTAAAGTAAACCTTATCAGATAGAATTCGATATGGTACTCATAGGTATTTATAGTGGTTTCATGGGAAAGGTATATAGTAGGAAAGTGGTACATAACTCAGCATTTCAGTGGAAAGTGTTGCACACTGCATTTTTACTGGAAGATGTCAAGTTGTTGTTGCAGTGTGATATATTCAAGATATTTCGCAAACAACATCTAGATGACTGTATCTATGCCGAACCATTAGAATGCTAGAAGAAACTGCGATTAGGATAGTTTAAGAATTCGGCTTTACACACAATATGTCCTTCGGCTGCATTCCTAATAACAAAAATAATTGACCGAAGATTTAATAGCTGTTGTTCATTGGCAAATATGGACGCAGAGAACAGGTATCTTGTCTTACAAATGAAGAGGATTAAGAGACAGACCACGGGTAAAATCTCAAGAGACGTACAACGCATTGATGGGCTCCCGATATCGCAATTTTCCATGACCAGCAGACTGCACATAGATGATTTATCAATTTGGAGACTAGTACAATGTGTATTATTGAAGCCTATTCAATGAAGATGTCGTTTTCTGTGGTGTGAGAACTCAAGAATCATCTCTCGAATATCTTCGAAAGTCACCAATTAGGAGGCGGTGGGGACTCATTTAGGAAAGCATAAACTTTGGCTGTCGTATGGCGCTCCACATTTTACAAGAATATTTAATAGCTATTGCTCGCTTTGAAATCGTTGAGTTTGTTAATCAAAAATTCGTTAAAATTTTACAAAATATGAAATCGATCATAAAACAAATTCCAAATTTCAAATTTGGGCTTCCATATGCCCATATTCGATGGAGAATTACATTACTCAAAATTTCAGGGTTCTAGGTACCGTTGGTTTATCACAATGCGAGAAACATACGTACATTTATGCAGATTCTTTATTATTTAATTTCGTTAAATATACACAGGGCGATAATAATTGGTAGCAATAATTGGAAAATTGAATTGGACATTTAAAGTGTTCAGCGTAAAATGTCAAAACGAAATTAATAGTCCTTCTGTGCTAACGCCCTTTGGGCTAATAAAATATATTTGACACTTGTTCACGTATGTCCTTTCTGGATGCTTATGTTTTCTGATTTTTTTTGCCATGGACAACAACACTACACTTAACTATACAGCGAAGCTTTTAACGCTACTCTTAACTATACACTTAACACTAAACTATACAGCCAAGGAATTGTTTAGCACGGTCTGAAAACTTAAGTATAAAGAGTAATCACCTTCTCTGCCCCGTTTCTAATATAAAATTCGGCAGTTCCGTTAAAAAAATTCAGTTTCTGTTGATATTACTATAGATTAAACTATAGAAAAAATTCGGCTTTGGAAACAAGTCGGAGCTCAACATACTGATGCAAAACTCTTTGACTTACACCACATGGTCTCGAAAATCTCTGCCTATGCATCTTCCTATCTGAACTTAAAATACACATAAATCAGAGCCTAATGTGAGCACGCAGCTAAATGATCAAGTTCAAAAATTTGAATGTGCTACTGAATTTATAGCGAATTCTGATCATTGTGAAACTGATAAATGTTAATACAGTTCCAAGCTGCGTTATCATATAATTTCACCATCTTTAGTTCTGATGTGTAGAATATATTCTAAAAGCAGAAATTGTAAAATTTCTTTCTACTTTAGCATAGGATTAAAGACGATGCCTTTAGCGTACCTAGTACATTTTATTTGTCATCAGCGATTATATTAAATCTAATGTATTGAAAATTCTTCATTGAAGACAAAGGCTTTCTTCTTATTGTTTGTTTTATTCCGAAACTCAAAATGCAGTTACTCAACATTTCTTTTACGAGAAAACGCTGACATGTAATGAAACATCACATCAAATATTTGTCTCAAATATAATGTGTAATATCCTGTAAGGTATATCCTAAGTTAGTTAACAGTTATTTTAAGTTTTGTATCTTTCCTATCTTATTCTAATTTCAGCTTACAATTTTCTGCCAGAATGTAAATTCAGAAACGCAAGTAGTGCAAATTAGTAAGAGTACTATTTAAGTCGTGACTTAACCGACTTCAGGAGACAGAGTCTGATTCCCTGACTTGCGCGCGTTTGCCTTCTGGCTACGTCTCTCTTAGCTGTTATTGCGCTCGGCCATACCTTGGGCCCTTGCTTGGCTTCGCCGATTTAGTTAATACTTAGGGGCCAACAAGTTAGATTCTGATAGCTTCGGCTATATCTTTCAAATAGCTTCGTTAAGCTAGTTTTAGTTTAATTATTATTATTTTAAGTTCAAGCCCGAGTGGCGGCTTTGCGTAAAGTTCTAAGTAGGAACTGATTGTACATATATACTGAAAAATAAAGAGTTTTAAAGCCTTCTTAAGTCTTACGTGTTCTGTTCACACAATAAGGCGATTATTCGCTTATTAGTGTTCGTGGGGGTTCTAAGTTAAAACTTTAGATTTAAATAGGAAAACCCCCCAATTCAATTTCCTTCATAACATTGAGTTAGGTTGCAATATTGCTCTTAAAATAATAATTTTTTAAAATTTATTCAATAATATTGTAAGGTTTTAGTTTAAACTAACAAAGTTTTATTTTAATTTGCCTTTTTCTATCTGTTCTTATTTCGACTTTCCGTTAGAATAAGCGCGCGTTTCAGCTTTATGCCAATTTGAAGTGAAGCCAAGCTTATATTTAAGCGAGAGGTAGGAACCTCTCAGTGTGAGAGAGCTTTTAGTCTCAGACCACTGTTACTCTGTTCGACGTTCGCCTGACCAGCTAGTATTTAAATTCTAAGCCGTAGCGCTGTTACGCTATTACTTATTGAAGTAGTTCTAAGTGCGTTAGTATTAGTTTAATCTTGCTACGCACCATTTAGCATAGAGGCCAACCTAGCTCTGTGAGCAACGACGACTTAATTTCTATATTTAGTTTAAATTATTTGATTGTTCAGTTTAGACCCAACCACAATTTTCTGTCACAGAACATAGCTGCATTCAGCTCCCTGTTCAAGATCAGGACTCAGTTTAGTTCACGAATATGTTCGCCAAGAATATGCACCGAACACTCAGTCCTGACAATATGTTTTGATATAATACACATGTTATTCAGTTTGAAAGTGTAACCGTCCATTTCAAACAGTAAAATATTTTGAGTACAATTTGTTTTCAACTGTTCTCAGATTCCTAGTATTTCGTTAAGAGGTTGATAAACCGGTTTGTGTATGTGAAGATAAACTCTAGAAGCGTAAAAAGTTTGATCAGTTTTTGCGAGAGCGAGTTTTAAGCACTCATACCGTGTTCGTATCTCTAACTATTGTTTTTTAAGAGCTTCATTTGTGGCTATATTTTGATTTTAGATTTTTCACAGGTGAAGCACGTTTCGTTCAAGTTGATAAGACTGCAACAAAAATTATTGATCACAGAACTGTGAAAAATCTACATTTATCGAATACTATTTGTATTTTTCTTTCGAAAAATACAAATAGTATTCGATTTTTTATTTCAAGTTCCCATGTCAGGGTGACGAATTATTGGGCATTTTTTTCAAACCAAACTTGGGCTCCAGGATCCTGCCGGATATCGCTCAGAATTTTAATCCTTTCTGCACTAGAATAAATAAGACCCATGGACATAGCAAGATGAAGAGATGTATATAAGAGCAGATTTCGTTAAAAAGTGTCGAAGCAATTTTTAGCCGATAGAACGTTATTTTTAAAGCTATGGCCGCCAAGATCATCATGTTATTAGTACAGTACATTTTGTGGGGGAAGGAAGGTGCTTGAAAAATGTGCAAATAAATCATGTGTACATATAGGAAGCATCAAAACTGAGTATCACTGACGTTAAAATTCAGAATGTATACAAAGAAAAAATATGCTTTGCTTTGTATGGAGTATAGTAAAATGCACATAAATTCGAATTATTAGGAATTGTTAGAATGATGTCGTTTCAAAATACTTTTATACTATAGGTAAGTATTTATTATAAATAAATACACTTATTGTTTTTACAAAGCATGTATTTTTAAACTTTATTAACTATTGTTTATTTATTAACTCTCTAATTAGTATTAAAATAATAAGAAATAATAATATAATAATAATAAATAAATAAATATTTTGAATAAGTAAATAAATAATAATATGAATATAAATAAATAGAATAAAGAGCAAATATGACTTAGATATCCACAACTGGAAAATTATATCACATTGTAATATTATTGTAGATGAAACTACATGATATTCTTTCCTGGTTCTAACATGCTTTTATTAATATAATACATACACGGGGGAAAATAGCAACTTTTCACTTCTAAAAATAACAAATTTAGTCATTTTCTTTTTAACATCTTGCGCTGGAAAAGTTTTAAGTTTAGGATTTCCTTCCTTAATGTTTCGGTGGTTTTATTTTCGATTCCGTTTCCGCATTTGAAAAAAAAATCGAGAATAGAATAATTAACTGAAAACGGAAGGAAAACTGTGATATTTGTTAAGCCAAATAATCTTTAATCTAATTAAAACACATGCAACAGTAGTTTCTAAAGTTTTTTTTCCATTTTCTCTTTTAATCAGAAGCAAAACAGAACTATCGACCATTAAAAAAAGTAACTTAATAATAAAAGGAATGGGTGATGTTTATTTGTTGTAAATGCCGCACTATAAAAAGACAATAAAATGAGTAAATTGCATTTTTTAGTTATAAAATGTTTTACCCAAATTCTTATGTTTTAATTTATGAATAAGATGTATATAACTGAATAAGATATATATATAACCGTTGTATATAACTGAAGTATTAAAGATTTCAAGCCTTCTATTTATTCTCAAGTTTACAAATAATTAGGCTAAACTTTGAAACATGAGTTATTCTTCAAAAGTAATCTATGACAAATGACAAAGTCAGCAATAATTTTAAAGTAAGAGCATAAATACTGTTGTGTGAGTACGGGTTCGTAATGGATTGAATGCACAACTCGTTAAAAAGTTAATAAAATTTATTCTTTTCGCAAAGAAATAAAACAAAATGCTGAAATATTTCCTCAGAGATATTTGTACAATATGACAATATCTCAAACGTTACACGAAACTCAATTCAAACAAAGAAACTAATTCTGTCTCATCGCGAATTCGCTACAATCAATAACAGCATTAAGTAAACAATACAGTTCGCTTAAAACAACAACAACTGAGCTGAGGTGTTTTAATTCGGCTTTTATAAGTTTTTTTAATTATTCACGAGAACATTCTGGTAAAATCTATTTTCTCAATTTTTCTGGATGGCAACGGCAATTACGAGGTATTTATTTATTAAATATTAAACGCACGCGCTCTTGTATTTTTACTTTTTCGACGTAGCTTTCTCTTCAAATTCGTCTGCGTTGCATGGGAAAATAAAACAATTTTAATTACAATTCTAAATAAATCTCTACATATAATTCATAGTGTGTGTGTGTGTCTTTCGTTCGTCTTGCGAGTAAGCTAATAGACCCAGGGCCACGAAATTTGGTACATAGGTGTATCTACACAAGAGCCAGTGCACCTCGAAGCGATTTTTTCGAAATTCGAATTCGAATTTTTTTTATTTTATGTTTTGTGACCAAATCGCGTCATTTTGAGACATAATGGGCTACAGGAAAGCGAGATTTCACTCTATACATTTCATTTTTACATCGTCGTGAAGCGTAGACACTTAGCTATTTTGCAAACTTAAAATAAATTTCGTATTTCAATAAATCGATTAAATACGAATTTATTTAGGAAGGTGAGCTTAACACCTTTTCGGCGGAATTTTTTTTAAAAAAACTTATTTTAAAAAATGTGCTGTTTATTTTCCTTTGATTTTTGGACACGTTGAACTTTAATCCTTTCGACTCCTTTTAAAAAAGGAATTTTGGAAAAATAATAAGATTTTGTATTTTTTTAAAATTTTTTAAATGAAGCTTCCGAATACACTTCTCACATCTCAGATATTTTAAAATGTAGTTTTGGCAACAATTTTCCTTTCGTATTGTTGTTGATAGATATTTGACGAAATTGCATCATTTTGAATAGTTTCAAATTTTTAACAATTTCGTTTTGGCAACAATTTTTGATCGTATTTTTTATGTTACTGTTTTTAAAAGACTGAAAAGTTTAAGAAATTAAGAAGTTGTTCCTTTTTGCAACGGTAAATTGTTTAATTACTTTATTACGATAATTAACGGCTAATCTTTGGAATATGGTAACAACTAGTTTGGCGACTTTTGGCGACATTTTGGTAAGGCTTATACCATTTTTAATTTTTAAGGCTAGGATTATTTTTAATGTTTGCCTCATCAATTTGCAGGTGACTTTTATAATGGATAATTTAGAGGGAAAAGAAAAGTAATGTAATTTCTTGCATATTTTATTTATTTTATACGTGCAAATGTTGATCCTTGGAAAGGGTATATGCAAGCTGAACATACAAAAGCTTGCATAGTATACATACTTTTTAACGATCAGGTAATTTCATATATGTCCTTTTTACCTACTTCAAAGATTCACAAAATTTTCCTGCATTTTCGTGCAAATTTTTCTAATTTATAAGAAAAATTATTTACATGTTTCATAAATAAATTTGCCCTGTAAAAACAAATTTCTGTGCACGTTTGTTCCACTACTTTCTGGAAAATTCCGATCGTGATTTTAGCTAATAAGCACTTAAAAACAGTTTCGCACCTAATCTTCGTCACGATTAAGCACTTTTATTCCATAAAAATTCTAGCATAAGCGTAATTCGGCTAGCAGATTGTTGTAAAAAATGTTGAGTAAAAAAACATCGTGAAAACAAAATGGCGTCCAAAAAAAAAACTCGTAGGTTGCTGTAGCAAGGTTGGTCGCCAAATTTTCACCAAGTTACCATAATCCGAAGATTCACCTAATTAACATTTGTATCAAGGGATATTGCTTATTTCATTGTAATATTATGTTTTAATTATAAAAAAGTTTTGCATGATATTTTTTAATCTGTTTAAGTTCTTAATCTGTTTATACCATTTTAGTTCTTAAGAATTTGCAAAGGGAAGTTGGTTAATTTATTTATTAGGATAAGTAATATTTGTATTAAGGGATACTGCATATTTCTTTGTCATTTTTTATATGTATAATACATTTTTATTGATTTCTTTTTTGATAAAGTTGTTCTGCAGAGTAAAATTCTGCGCGAAATGTTTTGTTTTTTGAGTTTCTTTCATGTTATTTTTTGCTTATTTCACTGTTCGTAAGATATTGAAAAGTTCTGCATGATTTTTTTGCATGACCCAGTGCACCTCGAAGAGAGTTTTTTGAAATTCGAATTATTATTTTTTTTAAATGTTATGTTTTGTGACGAAATCGCATCATTTTAAGACATAATGGGCTATAGCAAAGCGAGATTTCACTCTATTGAACAGTTTAAGAAACTGAAGGATTCTTTCTTTTTTCAAAGGTAAATTGTTTAATTAATTTGTAGATCTATATTTAAAAGGACGAGTTTTTCTGTGTGTGTAGGTGTTTTTCGTTCGTACGGCGTGTAAGCTAATAGACCCAGGCCTATGAAATCTGGTGCACAGGATGCATCTAGACAAGAGCCAGTGCACATCGATTTTTCAAAATTCGAATGAGTTTTTTTTTAATGAAATAGTATCAAATTGATGATTTTCTCTCATTATATGAACAACAATGGCACGCAGCCTGTTGCTGATATCAGCACTATTGCCACCCGGAAAAATGAGGGCGATAATTCTGTGCAGTTTTTAAATTTAATGTTTCTCTTGGATACTGGACGTTTGTCTAGAGAAGGCAGCAGGAAGTTGGTTAATTTATTTATTAGGATAATTAATATTAAGGGATATTGCTTATTTCATTGTATGCTTTTTATATGTAATGCATTTTTAACTGAATTTTTTTTCGTTGTTGTTTGTTTCTTTTTCGATAAAATTGTTCTGCAGAGTAAAATTCTGTGCAGTTTTCAAATTTAATGTTTGGTGTTGTCTTTAGGCATTTTTCCGGTACACTTAAAAGCCAGACGAAGGCTGGCCGCTCAGCGGCTAGTAGCTAAATAAATTCAAAACCCGTAACACTTTAAAGATTGCTTATCAATGTGTAAAATTTAACATTAACGTTATGTATTAGGGAGTACTAAGATTTTCTATCAAAAAATTGCCTGGCTTTATCTTCACAAAATGTAATTTCAGTTTTACGAAGTAGAATTAGACCACAGATTTACCTTTTGAGTTTTCGAAGGAGAAACAGCCAAAAATAGCTTGTGTTATCATGTTCTGTAAGTGTTAATTAATAAAATAAATTAATTAGTGAAAATGAAATTCAAATAAGGATTTGATAAATAAACAAAGATCACGAAAGCCCTTTTTAGACAATTGGATAATGATGGAAAATATAAAAAAACATTTCTTAAAAATTCAAGCAGAATGATCAAGTAGAAGGAATCGTTAAATCTTTTCGATAAAGGGTAGTAAATGAAATATTGACTACATAAGGAACATATTTAATAACTCGTGGAGCAGAGCAAAAATATCTGAAGGTTAAATAAATAATTAACGCATTTCATTACTGTGTGGTATAATGCAACTGCAAATAGAATAATAATTATTCGAAAATATACATTATACCAGAATACCGATAGGAGAGGTCAAATCAAAGGTATGAAATAAATAGTAATGTTGTAATCCGAAGAGTGTTTGCCATTACTCGCTTTCAAATTGTTGATTTGTTAATCAAAAATTCACTTAAGTTTTACAACTGTAAAATAAATAATAAAAAAACACATAACGTCATTCTACGAAAATACTCAATATTTTTAATTAAATAGATCATGCATTAAAGGCAAAGGCATTTTTATTATTTGAATCAATCCGATTAAAAACTAAGAAACGAATATTTTTAAGAACTACATTTATTGCTTTCAGATGGTTTACTTTTTGAATCCACAACAGAAAATTTCAAGTTGAAGGAACATGGTTCCTTAGATTTTGTCAAATGTCATCACACTCGTATCAAAAGTGAAACGACAGATTTATGGTGATTCGACGCAAAATTCCATTTCAAGACTAATACAACCTTTTGAGCTAGTAAAATAAAATAAAAAAAATGAAGAAAAAAAAAAAGAAAAATGTATTTATCACTTAAAAAGGGCAATGAAGCGTCTTTTTCATTAATTCTGCAAATTCTTATTTATTTCTCACTGGTAATTAAAACACGCAAATATGATTAATCTTTACAAAAAGCAGATATTCTTTCTTTCGATTAAAGCTGTTAATTTGAAGTCTCTTTTATCTGTTATCTCTTTCTATCTTCTGCTTCAAAATTATATGGTTTCAGAAGTCTTGTCAGGACTGAGTGTTCGGTGCATATTCTTGGCAAACATCTTCGTGAACTCCTTAAAGTCCTGATCTTGAACAGTGAGCTGAATGCAGCTATGTTCTGTGGTAGAATATTGTGATTAAGTGGTAGAAGAACTGCACTTTAAAGGGATTTAAAATCCCCTTTCATTAAACCACAATTATTTACAACCACTTCCCAACTCAGGAGGGATACAGAAAATAATGACCGCCACTTGGGTCTAAACTGAACAATCAAATTTAATTTAAACTAAAGCTAATTAGAAATTAAGTAGTTGTTGCTCACAGAGCTATGAACGCGAGGTTGGCCTCTAAACGGTGCGTAGCAAGATTTAACTAATACTGACGCACTTGGAGTTACTTCAATAAGTAATCACGTAAAAGCGCTACGGCTTAGAATTTAAATGCTAGCTAGTCAGGCGAACGTTGAATAGAGTAACAGTGGTCTGAGACTAAAAGCTCTCTCACACTGAAAGTCCAGTCCGGTCCAGTCAAGTATTGCCGGAATATCGTAGCAATTGCACGATGTGTCCGGCTCCTGATAACTTGCCCAAAAGGCACATGACATGGGTAGGTCCAGGTAGGTGAAATACGTACACGAAAAAGGAGGGGGGGGCGACCATGCATCACCAGGTTTAAAAAAACCAAAAGTGATCGCGATCAGTGCAGCGACAAGGAGAGAGAAAACGCAAAACCTGACAAATCACACTGAAAGGTTTCTACCTTTCGTTTAAATACTACTTGACTGCACTTCAAATTAGCATAAAGCTGAAACGCGCGCTTATTCTAACGGGAAGTTAAAATGAGAAGGGATAGACAGAGTCAAATTAAAATAAAACTTTGATAGTTTAACTAAAACCTTACAGTCTTATCTTGAACTTTCGATACCAAATCTTCACAATGTCACATGATACAAATTAGTATCTAAAGCTGTACACATGATTTGGTAACATTCTGTAGCTGACGTTTTTCAAGAGACCTGGAAGTAAATGTTGGTTCTAATCTGGTAGAATGATAGTTCCATTTCAGACACCTTGTATTGAATGCTGACGATATTTTTGTCACAACATAATGTTCTAAAGCAAGCTAAAAACAAAAAAAAAAAAAAAAAAAAAAAACACGCCGACGCGAACTCTCTGCGCGGACGATATTTGCGGTGGCGGAAAACTTTTGTTAAACCCCGATATTAAATGTGTAATACATTTTAGTAACAAGCACAGGGATGGATATTTATAAATGGACATTTATTATGATTTAGTAACTGTAACATTATATTGTGTTAACAGTAACAGGACATTATACAGTGCTGGATGTTTAGTAAGAAGCACAGTGATGGCAAGAGAAACATTAACATTAGCTAATTTAAAACAAATTAAAAATTAGAGTTACAACTATTTCCAAGACAGTGTCGTGTAGCTAGAGCATTTGCTAATTTCAAGTCATAAATATGAAAAAGTTATATCAATTTCTTTAGTAGATTTTATCTCTTTTCCTCCTTCCAATTTTATTTTGAAATTTTTTGCCTTCAGTAAAAAATCGTTATTATCACTGAGAATGTCACATTTCGTATTAAAAAAAAAGGGTAATTTCCAAAACTCCAAGTTAAAATTATAGTTAAAGAAATAAAATATCTTCACTAAACAAAAATAAGAGAATAAGGTATTTTTATTTATTTTCTTGTGGCATAAGAAATAAAAGAGATTTTGAAGGAACAGCCTACCAGACTACAATAGAGACATATACAAAGTGTGTTCGAAAAGTTCGGTGATTGGTCTCATAATTATAAAACCGCGCCAGTTAGGATCTTGCACTCACGCAGACGCAGTGAGAGAAATGTCATCTAGAGACATCTAACGGCCATTTTACGACAGATAAGAGGAAGCGCCCGCTATGAGCAATTTAACACAGTCGGTGTGAGAAAGATTGTCAGTGTGACATGGAGCAACGCATAAAGTTTTGCTTCAAGTTAGGCAAAATGGCGACGGAGACACATGACATGTTAGTGAAAGTTTACGGTCAGGAAGCAGTGAGTAAAAAGTGTGTTTATATGTGGTTTAGACGCTTTACAGACGGAAAGGAGGATGTCAAAGATGAGCCTCAGTCGAGGCGCCCTACAACAAGCACAACTCCAGACAATGTGAAACGAGTTCGACGGATGCTTGCGGCAGATCGACGACTATCTTTAAGAATAATAGCTGGCGAATTGCAGATAAGCCTAGACAGTGTGAGCACCATTGTGCTCAAACATTTGCATAAACGTAAGATATGCGCCCGGTTTGTATCGCACTCGCTGTCAGACGAGCAAAAGCAATACCGGATGGAAACCTCTGGAGATGTTATCGACATGTGTGACCGGAATCCGCAATTCTTGGAAACAATAATTACAGGGGATGAGTCGTGGTGCTATCAGTACGATCCGGAGATCAAGCGGCAATCCCTGGCATGGTGTTCAACGTCGTCACCCCCTTCCAAAAAAAGTCGTTTGACACAATCCAGGATCAAGACGTTGTTGATCGTCATTTTCGACAATAAGGGTTTGATCCATCGTGAATTTGTACCCGCGGCTACAACCGTCAATGCGGAATACTACGAGAGGGTTTTGAAACTGCTGCTGCTACGCATACGTCGGATTAGGCCACAGTACCGGAATGGGCAGTGGAATCTGCTCAATGACAACGCCCAGCCGCACACTGCGATCCGTGTAACCCAATTCCTCGACAGGCACCAGGTTCCAGTTTTGGATCACGCTCCATATTCTCCAGATCTGGCTCCAGCGAACTTCTTCCTGTTTCCCCGCCTCAAAGGAGTTCTGAAAGGCCAACACTTTTCCGACATTACTGAGATCCACCAACGTGTGACAACGGTGCTTCGAGCCATACCGAAAGAAACGTTTGCAGACAGTTTCCAACAATTGTACACCCGATGTCAAAAGTGTATTGTTGCTAATGGCGAATACTTTGAAGGCCAGTAAAGCTATTTCGCTTGTTTCTCTTGTTTCCTTTTTTTATGGTAAAATTCACCGAACGTTTCGAACACACCTTGTATATTAAAAATGTTCTTGAGTCTCATTAAAAAAACACGTCGAGATTAACGTTCAGAAGTATTAGAATTTTAACAAACATATAAATATTCAGATTATGAATATATATTACTATCTTTAGAATAATAACCGAAAGGCCAAACTAGGATCTTTCGAAATGAGCAATATGTTATAAACAAACACTCGATAATGCACTCAAAAGTTTGCAGTATTATTTTTTCTTACTGTAAACTATTGTTTTTTAATATTATAGGATCTTGTCTAGACAGTTGTTGTTAGGGTATATTTTATGTAGGCTTTCTGAGAACAGACTACAAAAGGGATGGCGAAAGGTAGGATATGCATAACAGGTACTTAAGAAGAGATCAATATCCAGCCCTAGTTATTTACGGCCTCTTTTTATTTGTCAGTACTTTTACACATTTCCTTTTGCTACAGAAAGAGCTTTAGTCTGTAGAGACATTAGGATTTTTTGAAAGCAGGAACGATGAAAAATATGCATCGCCTTCGCCGGGAATCGAACCACGGATCTCTGAAATACCGGCTCAGTGTGCTGACCATTACACCACGAAGGCACGCTAAGAATGTGGGAGATATACCTTATAAGGCTACGATTTTTAAAAAATTTTATAAGTAGTGTAGTCATTAGTTATATATTTATAAAACATTTTTTTAGAGTAAAAGACATATTGGCTAATTTTCTGATTAATTTGTGTAACCCAGAGGTTCTCAAAACGTTTTAACGTTCCATCGATAAGAATTAAACTATACGTACCACCATAAGAGCATTTTCCGATTAAAAATCAGCGCAACCTAAATGGGGTTTTTATAATCAAAGAATGAAACATTTTAATTTTATATCATTAAATAATATTTGTAATTGAAACTTTTACATCATAATAAAATATAAATATATTATCACGAATTTTATACACATGTAAACCATTTTAGTGAAATTATAGTATTTTTGGTATAATGTAACATGAAATGCATGGAAGAGATGGAATTGTACTGGAAAAATAAGATTACACGGGGCAAGTCTATTTAAGTTTGAGTAAGTAGTTATTTCGTTAAATTGGAAAGATATCGCCAAGTTGGCGATGGTTTTGTCGTTAAATCGTCGCCAAGGGGAGAATATTTCGGTCTAATCCCTGTATAAATGTAATTGGTATTGTGATTGAACAAATGTAATTTTTTCCCATATATTGTTACGAAATGTCCAGCTGCGGTAAGATAGCTTCCCCGCAAAGAGGGTTTGAAGTTGCCAGAAAATGGCAAAGTAAGGCAGGGTTTCCATATTTAACGCAAAATCGCCCATTTGGCGACATTTGGCGGCAAAATTGGCGATATTCCATGGACGGAGAGGTAACATTCTGGAACGAATTCTTACCGGTTTGGCCCAGAATGTTCTCGAAGGCAGGCCGAAACCCTGCTGGTGCGCGGAGCAGAGTGTCTCGTTGTCTATCGAGTTGATCGTCGATCTAGTGTCGTGTTGGTCGTCAAACTGCATCGCGAGTTGGCGCATCGAGAGTATGCGTTGTTGAGGCTATTGAGTGTATCGTCAAGTGCATTGGGAGTTGTAGCGTGAAGCATCTCGAGAGTACGTTGAGTTCCAAGAACGGCCGAACCGAGTCGGGAACTGTATTCTAGTGCTTTGTCGTGAAGCTGGCTTCACCGTTACAGCCTGATAGCCTGAACGCTGTGTTGCTGATTGTTTCAGCGTGTTTGTCGTAGATTTTCGACGACTGTAAATGGGTTTTTGGAGCTGTCATGAGTAATACTGGCAAATAAATTGTGTTCTGATAATTTATCAAGTGTTGTCAATCACTCCAAATCCACGAACCCGTACAAACGCAACAATATAACTGTAAATGTATCCAGTCCTCACATAAAGGTTTACCAGTGGATGAGCGGTAATGTCGCTGAACACTGGCAGTTCAGTCCGAGCTTCAAATCCCGCAAACGGGTTGGCTGCCGTTTCATGGTCGTTTTTGTGGTTTTCCCCATGTGTGACGTGTATACGAGCCCTTAGAAAGTCCTCCGCGAAGGCCTCCCCTCCCTTAGGCAGATAGCCCTCAAGACTTTGCGGTAATTAAACAAACTAAAACCGATTCTTAGATGTAACTTTAACCTTACATGCTTTCCTGTAATTTTGAGAAATGGAAGGTTACTAAAGATTTCTCGGCATTTGGGTCAAAACTATGTAGGACCGGAGGGAGCATCTGCTCTTAGTTGTTAGTTCAGAGTTGAACTCAGAGTATTGAGGTATCCGCGAGCACTTCGCCTTTTAGGTGCATTTTGCATTGCCTTGTGTTTAACTTTTCAGTAGTTTGAGGTGTAACTACTGATTGTGCTCTATAATAATGAGAAAAGCTGCAGAAGTATTTTTTGGCATTTGGCAAAGTTCCAAAGCTGTTAAGTGTCCCCAAACTGTTAAGTGTCCTTTTGGTAAAATAAATTTTATCAAGCTAACATCGGCTCTGTGACAAGGCAGAATACAGACTATTATTTAGCCTATTACGAATCCTAACGCACACAAAAATATGTTATGTTAATCTCAGAAGCGTAACTAGCATGTCCTCAGTGTGGCCGCTGCCATAGGCGACACAAACGAAAAAATTATATATATATATGCCTGAATAATTAAGATTAAAATAAAGTGTTAAAAGGGACGGCATTTTAAATTCATTTCGAACACTCATTTAAAAATTTTATGTAAACTTTTCACCACCAAAAATAATGCAATGTATCATTAGTGGTACGTGTACCATATTTTGAGAAATTTGTTTAGTCTCTGGGCAAACTCACGACGCAGTGGAAAACATATATTCTGAATTCTGCTATTTTATAATATATATTGTATATACATTAAATGACTCATTCTATAAAACTCATATCAGTTTTTACTTCTTAAGTATACTCTTTTTAACGGGGAGAAAGAAGAGAGGGATATAAAATGGCATTATATTCTACATATCTAAAGATAATTAACGTAGAAGTGCAATGAAAACACTCTAAGATGAGTACGCACATTTTCGGATCATTTAAGCTTGTTTAGGATGAGATGTCTGTAGAGAACATGACTATGGATGATGTTCAGTACTATTATTTAATCATTTTCGAAAAATTCTTTAAAACAAATCTTTAAATACAGAACATGACTAAGAGACCATGGCTTACAAAACATACAAAGACTTTAACTCTTTACAGAACATGACTATGGGCGATGTTTAGTACTATTATTTAATTATTTTCGAAAAATTCTTTAAAACAAATCTTTTAATACAAAACATGACTATATCTATTTGCAGAACATGACTAAGAGAGCATGGCTTACAAACATATGTGAGGTTTTCTTTTTAAATCTTTAGTTCTAACTTCAAACCCCACAAACACTTAACAAGCGAATAATCGCTTAAGTGTGAACAGAACACGTGAGACTTAAGGAGGATTTAAAACCCTTTATCACTCAGTATATTTACAATCAGTTCCGACTTGGAACTTTACATAAAGCCGCCACTCGGGCTTGAACTTAAATACTAATAATTTGAACTAAAATTAGCTTAACTAAAGCTCTTAAAGAATATAGCCGAAGCTATCAGAATCTAACTAGTTGGCCCCTAAGTATTAATTAAATCGGAGAAGCCTAGCAAGGGCCTAAGATATGGCAGGCAGAGCGTAATAACAGCTAAGAGAGACGTAGTCAGAAGGCAAACGTGCGCTAGCCAGGAATCAGACTCTCTTTCCTGAAGTCGGTTAAGTCATGACTTAAATAGTACTCATTCGCATTTGCATTATCTGCGTTTCTGAAATTACATTCTGGCAACAAATTGTAAGCTGAAATTAGAATAAGATAGGAAAGATACAAAACTTAAAATAACTATTAATTAACATAATGTAAACCTTACACATATAAAGACTTTAACTCTTTACTGAACATGACTATGGGCGATGTTAAGTACTATTATTTAATTATTTTTCAAAAATAATTCAAAAAACTTTAAATACATAACATGACTCTGTTCTGTAAAAAACAAAGTTTGACTCTTTACACAAGATGACTATAGACGATGTTGAATACTATTATTTAATGATTTTTCAAAAGTACTTTAAAGCTTTCAAAATTGAGGAGCTTAGAATGCTGTCCCGATGAAATGCCTCAGCGTCTTTCAATTAATTTTCCTTTCATATTTAAACGTACACGATATCTTGAATCATAATTTATAATTAATTTATGATTAAGTCAATTTAAACCATGATTTCTAAAAGATACAACCAGTGAATGGTTGAATGATAAGACCACTGGTAGTTTGGTCCTGGTTCATATTCTGTAGAATAAGCTAATCACATGCAAGCTGTGATTCCCCCATGTTCGTTAATATAAGCCATATTCTTTTAAAGATTTCTCGTTAAGGGCATCCTTTCTTAGGCAGATAGGCTTGACTTGCTTTGCTAGTATAATCGAATTAAGATTCAAAAAGAACATCATTTGGGGAACTTTTGTTCAGAATACATCCCAAGGCAATAATTCTACTTATATAAACAGTTCGTGAGTAGTAGAATGTAGTAGAATTGTTTGGTGGAGAATATGTAGAATTGTATGGTGACTGTTAAAGGCAGGTAGGTATGTACATCCCTGATGCGATTGCTGCTGAAGATAAACATATACGATAGTAATTTTACTTGACAGGAAACGGATCTCAAATGTTAATAAATAGTTTTAAACTGATTTAGTTGCTTTACTCCTTACTGTTGATTTAACTTTTGTTTCGGCATTAAACCGCGTATAACAAAAACTTCAGTTTATTCATTTGAAGAATTATCAAATCTAATGCAGTTTAGTAAAGGCTAGGACTTAACCATTTTATTTCATTCACAAGAATTAGCTTATATAATGGACATGGTTTTAAATAACGATTCTATATCATTCACAAGTATTAGCTTATACATTGGACATGGTTTTAAATTAACCGTTTAGATCATTCACAAGAATTAGCTTATACAATTGGCATAGTTTTAAATTAACCGTTTTAGATCATTCAAGAGAATTAGCTTATACACTGGACATGGTTTTAAATTAACCTTTTAGATCATTCACAAGAATTAGCTTATACATTGGGCGTAGTTTTAAATTAACCGTTTTAGATCTTTCACAAGAATTATACATTGCACATGGCTTTAAATTAACCATTTTAGATCACTCACAAGAATTAGCTTATACAATAGATTGGACATGGTTTTAAAATTAACCATTTTAGATCATTCACGAGAATTAGCTTTTACATTGGACATGGTTTTTAAATAACCATTCTAGATCATTCACAAGAATTAGCTTATACATTGGGCATAGTTTTAAATTAACCGTTATAGATCTTTCACAAGAATTATACATTGCACATGGCTTTAAATAAACCATTTTAGATAACTCACAAGAATTAGCTTATTCATTGGGCATGGTTTTAAAATTAACCATTTTAGATCATTCACGAGAATTAGCTTATACATTGCACATGGCTTTAAATTAACCATTTTAGGTCACTCACAAGAATTAGCTTATACCTTGGACATGGTTTTAAAATTAGCCATTTCAGATCATTCACAAGAACTACCTTATACATTCGGAATGGTTTTAACATATCTTATATAAGATTACTTAAAAGCTTAGCATTAATTATGAAAGAAGGTTGTAGGGTCTACTTGCTTATCTGCGTGAAAAACTGGAAGAGTAGCGAATGTACCGAAGAAGGGTTAAAAGTACCCTTTATTACACTCTTTAGAGATTTGCAATGCGTTAACTCGACGCTAACAAACTACGCCTCTGTTTGAGCGGTAACTGAAACAGTAAGAACTAAACTCAAAATTTGAAAATATTCACAAGTAGCAGAATTACGATACAGGGCTCAGACTATCCTGTTTCCTAAAAGAGCGTTGCAAATCTAGTTGCAGCAAAGTAGTAGCTGTTACACCACGTTTAACCAGCAATCAATGCTAAGCAGAAGCTCACGCTGCAGAAGCGCAGAGTTCTACCACACTCTCTAACTTTCCCTTCTAGAACTTGATACTTAACCCTTTTCTCCCACTGGTCCACTGGGAATGAAGGCTTATAGGAAAGAACACAAACTTAAATTTAACTGGTTATTTAAAATAAATATAAATCCTATAAGGTAGTGAAAACATTTGGCATGGTACCGGAGATGTGAAAAATATCAAAATCAGAAACAAGTACTGCAGAATCATTAGGATTTTTTTTATGCTGAAGACGTGAAAAATGAACAGTCCAAAATCTAACCCTGGATCTCTCGAATAAGCTTCAATTACTCCACGAAGGCATGCGGAAAAGAGAATGCCTTTTAGTACAATACCCTTGATGAATCTGAATCTTTTTTTAATGGAAACAATTGCTTTTACGATGGATAAATTAAGTGATTCTGTGCTTCATCTGTGAGGATAAAAATCAATTATTCCCAAACTAATGAATTTGCAGAAATTGCTTATTTTCGTAATTTGAGACCAGTCCCTGTTCTGCCTTGTTTTCCTTGCTGGTGTCTATCCAGGATCGTCCTTTTTACTTCTTTTCCTTTCCCGTTTTACTACTGCAAAGGTAAACACATCAACACGTTCTGATCACCGCCAACGAGGCAATCGAGCTCGTCCCATTTTTCTTCTGCTTCTTCTCTCTCCTGTTCCAACTTCCTTATTTATTCTTCACTTGGAGCTTCTTTTTTTGTTTTTGTTTTGATGTTGTTTTTTTTGTTTTTGTTTTGATGTTGTTTTATTTGTTTTTTCTCCCTGTTCCAGGCATTTACACGGCGCTGAAGAGGGATCTTCGCACTGACAGGATCTTTCACTCATTTCATTAACGAGTGCGAATACTCTTTCAGATAGCGACGAAAACAAATAAATAATACTACTAGCTCCCGGATTCCGTCTTTTTCCTCTTTTGCTTTTATTCTGTGTGCGGGATTTCTGGGATGGGAAATATTCTGTGGCATTTGAGACACGCATCTTATCCCGTTTGCGTTTGACGAGCTGCGCTTGTTCCAGTTACTGGATACTGACTGCGTATCTTAGATAAGTCGCAATCTGATAAACTTCCCTTTTAAGTGGACTAGGCACATATTCAGTAAGGCGGTTTGTCCTTCACTTGACATAAATTTATCTCGTGACATGATGTTTCATCTGAAATACATTATAATAATAATTAGAGTTATTATGCATTCTGTTAAATTTATGTTAAATAGACCTGTGGAGTAAAAACAATGTTTAGATAAATTTCACATTGCCAATATACAATATTTTAGAAGTATAATAAACCACATGTAGATATCACTGCACAAAGTTGCATTTGGGTACTGGTTAGGTTAGAACATTTCGTCATTCATTTAGCATGCATCGCGAATAGAATGGAACGGGTATGCGTATTAGAAAAATTCTAGCCACTTTCTGAAATACTAGAAAAATTTAGTTGATAATTTGGTTGCTTGTCTTAATTTTTGCTAAGCCTAGGATTTAGTATCTAGTTTTAAAGCAAAATTTATAAGTTCTATGTACAATGCGAATAAAAAAACGTGTTCTATATCTCTCGTTCTACTGGGCCGATTGGCGAAATTCAAATTGCGTTTTTCATGTCTCGAAAGCACGATTTAGGATATATGTTAGATTTACGTGTAGCATTGTTCTAATATAGGTATTTTGACACAAAATCAGAATTTTTCTGATATGGCATTCCAATTTTTGAATCTTTATGTCACTTAAAACATTTTTTTATTTTAGTTTTTATTTCTTACATTTATTCGTTCAAAATGGCCCTACGTAAAATTGTTCAAGCAACAAGATACATAACTTAAGATGTCTGAATTTATATACCTAGTAAATGCTAAATCCGTAAATGAATTGTCAAGTCTACTTGGATAGTTACTTGGCACCATACTGAGATTAAAATGATGTTTCACAAAATAAAATCCCTTTTTATTTCGCTTGACATTTGCATCGAAATCTTCCATCATAATAATAAGGAAACATCTGTACTTACAATAAGCTCTTCATCGATCAGTAAAATAGTCTCAAACTATTTCATCAATGCACTAAACAAGAACATCTTCAAATCTCCTGAATTAACATTTGGATGAATATATATTGACGCTAGAATAAATTTTGGCTGACCATTAACCATACAACCATACAAATGTACCATAACCATACAACCATTAACCATATAACCATACAAATACAACCATTAACCATATAACCATACAACCATACATCAACCATACAAACGTCGCCTGTTTATGAATCTTGTATTTTCTTACGCTGGTTAACAGTAAATACAATGTACCATACTCGTCAAATTTCTATTAATTGCAACATCACCAGCTCGGCGAAATAAAATAAAATACAGTAAACACCACTCAAACACACTGTCTGTCTTCGTTCGACTGTCTACCTGAAAACCTTGCCACACACAAGCGGTTGCGCATGCGCACGGTACTTCACAAAAATTTCGCTATTTTTGATGCGTTTCTATGCGTATCCTCATATAGCGAGCCTCAAATAGTACCTCAGTTTTTGCTTACTCATCAAACCATTATTGAGAAACTCAATCTTTGCGTTAAAAGTCTTGAAGAACATGTTGTAATTTTCTGCGTCTTTACTTCTCAGACAAACTGGCACTTCAGAAGATTTTCTCGAGGTCTGCGATATAGATACCCCCTCCCCCGCGTTCAATACGTCTAAGACATTAAATAAGCCTCGAAGAAGTTTAATCTACTATGGAGATTTAAAATTTGCTATTTAACGCAGAACAAGAAGTAGCGGACTCAATCGATTTCCTAGCCGGTTGAATGGTTGTCTAAATGGCTACACTACATAAAAAAATTAGTCTATAGCCCACGGTAAAAGATTAAATGTTTGATAAATTGCCAACTACTGCCAGTTTACCTTCTTTGGCAACACACAATCGGTTGCCGTTGTGTTAGCTGTTGCCCAACAATCATATTGCAGCTGCTGGACAAAAATTAGTTATTGATGTGTAAAGTTAAATTAACTTTTTTGGTTAAACTAAAACTTGCCTAATATTCTAGACTGAAATACGAATTTCCTTCTCGACTTTTACTGAAATATGAAAGCGCTAAATACAATAGAAATAACAACATCTGATATTCAACAGCATAAAGGGCAAACTAACCAGCTTGAAGAAAACGGTTCACCGTGGATATAACCAGATGAGTTCTTTGCGGTCAGTGAATACTACATCATTTCTCCTTTTTTTTTAACTTAGACTTTTAACTTATTTCATTCACATATTCTGGTGGTGTAAACGAAAGAGTAGGAGTACAGGACAGAATTTTACTGGCAAAAGCGAGAGTTAATTAAAATAAACCTTACACATATTACAGCTACTGGATCTGAGAAAAGAGCTCTAACTGCAGTGCCATGATAAGCATTTGTAAAAGAAGTTTCTAAATATTTTATTAATAATTTCTTCTTATTATTAATAAAATACAGGGTGTTTATGAAGTCCCGGACTCATTTTTATGTTTAATAACTCATAAAATAATGAAGATATAAACAAACTTATGGTATTTATTGATGGAATAACTTATATATTTTCCTTTTCAGGTTTGAATATCTTTACTTTT